>OY757022.1:136908856-137038391 GCA_963580285.1 Lucinisca nassula
TCGGAAAGAAATATCAAATAAGACGTAACATTGCTTTTTTTTTTCTTTATTGGGTTTTCCAAAAAATAGGAAAAAAAAACCACCATAGTACATGTACATATTTGACAATAAAAAAGTGACATATTTTATGTCGAGTCCAGGTTCACAGGTTGTTTTTTTTTTTACACATTCTGTACAATTGTCCAGGGTGTTCGGCTTCTTTGTTTTTTCATCGTTTCTATCACAGCTGTGTCTTCCGGCGTAAAACCATCGAATCCACGTTTTCTGCCTTCGCGTAATAACTCATCCTTAGCTCTCAATGCGATCGCTTCCGATGGACTCACTAAGTTGACTTTTAATCTGTCGCTTCCTCTACCTTCCTGTGAATTGTTATTTTCCGCTATATTTCCTTGTTTTTCGGATTTTCTATCATAATCCCTGGTATCTGATACTTCTGGCGGGTCGTATTCTTTTAAGATTCTGTCAAACAAAAATTTGCGTTTGTTGACAGCAGATTTCCAAGCTTCCTCGGTGTCGTAATCGTCGTAAAGTTTCAAATCGGATACCGTATTTTTAACAGTAAGGTAAGTACGATCTTTTTTCATGGCTTCAAACCACAACATTTCGTTGACAAAAACGTTCGCCAGCACTTTTCTGTACGTGGGTAACATAATATCATACACTTTCTTCCTGGCTGCCTCTTGGTCTTTCCCTTTGTCCAGCATGTACTTGGCGACTCTTTCATTAAACTCTGACTGGCAACGCTCATATACCTCCTCAATCAATAAACGCCAAGCGTCATCTGAATCTGCTTCTTTACTGTCTTCTATTGTCTCCTCCTCCTCCTCCTCCTCCTCCTCCTCCGCCTCCATTTCCTCCTCCTCATCCGTGTAATCCTGTAAACTCGTGTCATCGCCACCATTTTTATCGTTGCCTTCTTCCAGTTCTAAGGTTTCTCGACTCTCACTATCATCTATCGTGTCATCATCTTTAAAGTCCCCATGAACGGTTTTAACGTGTCGACGCATGTTGTCTCCCCTTTTGAACTGTTTGGAACAAATTTGGCAAGCATACATGATACTTTTTCGTTATATTTGTGTTAAAAAGAAAATATATTCATTTGTCCTGAAATGCTACTCGATGTGGCCGCTCCGGAGATTTTCGCATAAATGAGGAGGAGGAGGAAGATACATAACATTTAATTGTATAAAAAAAAATCCGGATGAATCCTGCCCAAACCGGATCGAGACTGTTCTCAACCATTATGACTAGGTCGAAACATTGAGCTCCCACCTAGCACACACACATAGCCTCGATACACCCAGATATGGGAAGAGAAGAATGCGGGGGTACTGACTAAAGACGGTAAGAGGAGATAGTGAAGAGGAGGTACTAAGGTAGTGAGGAGGCGATGAGGAGGCAGTGAGGAGGTAGTGAGGGTACCCGGGAGCCAGTGACTGTAACAAGCATGCTAAAACAATAGGCACAAATATAGCCATGGCGTCCGCCAAAGTGCCCTTGAAGCGATGAGGTAATGAGGAGGAATTGAGGAGTGAGTGAGGAGGCTGTGAGGAGGTAGTGAGGAGGCTGTGAGGAGGTAGTGAGGAGGCGGTAAGGAGGTAGTGAGGAGGCAGTGAGGGGTAACTGGGGACAGGTGAGGGTAACCAGCGTTAGCATAATGAGTGATAATGTTTTAAAGAGACTATAAGGCAACACCGAACATGCCCAAACTCGTTCTCCATAGTAAGAAGCGATGAGGAGGTAGTGAGGAGGCGTCGAGGAGGTAGTGAGGAGGTGGTGAGGAGGTAATGAGGAGGTAGTGAGGAGGCATTGAGGAGGTAATGAGGAGGTGGTGAGGAGGCAATGAGGGTTACCAGTGCAAGTCAGTAACCTGGAGGCAGTGAGGATAACCAGGACATGCGTGTTGAATGAATGTTGAAGATGTTTTAAAGGGTCCATAAGGGCAACACCGAACATGTCCAAACTCGTTCTCCGTAGTAAGAAGCGATGAGGAGGCAGTGAGAGGTGGTGAGGAGGTAATGAGGAGGCGGTGAGGAGGTAATGAGGAGGTAGTGAGGAGGTAATGAGGAGGCGGTGAGGAGGTAGTGAGGAGGTAATGAGGAGGTAGTGAGGAGGCGGTGAGGAGGAAGTAATGAGGCGGTGAGGAGACAATGAGGGTTACCAGTGCAAGCTGGTGGAGGCAGTGAGGGTAACCAGAGCATGCGTGTTGAATGACTGTTGAAGATGTTTTAAAGGGACGATAAGGCCAACGTCGAACAAGCCCAAACTAATTCACGTAGTAAGAAGCGATGAGAAGGTAGTGAGGAGGCAGTGGAGGAGGTAGTGAGGAGGTGTTGAGGAGGTAATGAGGGGCAGTGAGGAGGTAATGAGGAGGTAGTGAGGAGACGTCGAGGAGGAAGTAAGGAGGCAGTGAGGGTTACCAGTGCAAGCCGGTAACCTGGAAGCAGTGAGGGTAACCAGGGCATGCGTGTTGAATGACTGTTGAAGATGTTTCAAAGGGTCGATAAGGTACCGAACACTCGTTTTCCGAAGTAAGAAGCGATGAGGAGGCGGTGAGAAGGTAGTGAGGAGGCATTGAGGAGGTAGTGAGGAGGCAGTGAGGAGGTAGTATTGAGGATAACCGGCAAGAGCGTGTTAAAACAATAAACGCGGTTATAGAGCGTATCCGGCAATCATAGGAGTTAATACAGTATCGCTCTAGGGCTCGAAAAAAGGTCCCCATCCCCCCCCCCCCCGCCCAATGCTTAAACCCCAGACAGGGGATCATAAGGGGTAATGACCGAAGTTGCGCTTAGAAGGTGCATGGACAATATAGCACACGAAAGCGCGCGAAAAAAAAAAAAAATGGCGCGTTTTTTCTCCCCAATAAATTCGACCGCGATAAAAGTGGCGCGTTATGACGTCATCCAATATGGCCGACAGGACGTGACGACGGTTCAAGATGGCGGCCGGATGTACGTCATCCAAGATGGCCGACCGGATGTCACGTGATCCAAGATGGCCGCCGGATATGACGTCAGAGGGTGGAATCTAGTCCTGAGGACTAGATTGGCCCCCCCCTTTTTACCCTACTGTTGTAATCAAATATTTCAAAAATAGTGTTACATTAATACATATAATAAAGATTCAGATTTGAGAATCCTGCAAAATGAATTTATGAACTGTGAAAAAATACGAAAACACGTCTATTCAAATATATTGAAATTTTTATCTCCCAAAACTGAAAAATGTTCGATAAAAAATTCCAATATTTTTCATATCCCTTTTCTGAATATAGATAGTGGGTACGCGTTAGAACCGCTTCGGACGGCCCCCGCCCATCGGGGCTTGAAGAAATATATGGGCTGCATGATTCTTCCACGCACAGCTGAAACCGACCCGCACACAAGTACTGGTAAACCGCTTAAATGAACTAAGCCTGCCCAGGCAAAGCGGTGCGAGTCGGCCCGTCCATGCTTATAAACCCTATTGGTTTCATTGGACGGCAGGGCTTGAGATGTCATTTCATCTCAATGTCGGGTAAAAGTCTTACAAAATTGGAAGCAACGTCTCCAATATGACCTTTACAGTGTTGGCGGGGATGTTAAACCTCAAATCAAACAAACAAACAAAAGAACTGCTTCGGTGCGGCTGTTCTAACCAGTACTCACAATCTTTGTTTTTGAGCAGAAATTAGTAAAATAATGCATACCCTGTAATCTCCAGTTTAACTATATAATGGTGGGGTTTGCGTGGGTCAGATTTACTTAGCCCTGTTTTTGTGATGAAAAATAAAAAATAGCTGTCCGATTAATCAGGTTTGATGGACAAACAAGTTGAAAAAGTGCATGCAAACTTTACAATGACAGAATTTAAAACCATTTACGCAAGCACGCCTATACAAATACATTGCCACCTTTATCGCCGAAAAAATGAAAATTTTAGGATGAAAAATGGTGATATTTTTCTTATTTCTGCTCAAAATATAGACTGTGGGCACTAGTTAGAACCACCTCATCATTTATTTCTGCTCAAAATATAGACTGTGGGCACTCGTTAGAACCGCCTCATCGAGGCGGTTATAACGAGTACCCACACTCTATATTTTAGAGCAGAAATAAGAAAAATAAGGTATACCCCCGGAAACCCCAGTTTTCCTATATAAAAGTGGGGTTCAAGGGGGTATATAGGCATGTTTTCGTGATGCCATGTGAAGGGCTTATATGAATCATGAATATGTGTGAATGGTTTCATTTCATTTAGTCAATAATTATTAATAACATCGCTTTGTCAGTCTTATACATCTCTAATAACCGAGGCGATACCATTATTTCTATGGGCTCGCGCTATGGTCTGCAACGCAGGCCAGGTGATTTATCTCTGGGTACTCCGGCTTTCGCCCACTTCTGATTAAAGATCGGCTCGAAATGAGTGAAATAATCTTGAAAGGGTCGTAAAACAAGAAAAAAACATCACATGGGATCAAGTAATAACAGTGACCTATATTTGATATTAGACCCCTGTCCCTCTCGACATGTAGCGAGCTCGCTATTAAGTCGTTTTATGGCTGGAAAATTGCCGCTGGGATTAGATGATTTTTTTTTTCGTTTTTTCGGCCCTTTCAAGATTATGTCACTCGTATGGAGCCGATCGTTAATCAGAGGTGGACGAAAACTGAAGTACCCGGAGAAAATCAACCTGACTGAGTTCATTCTTCATATCTTTCTCCAAAACGGTTATTTTTCTGATGAAAATGTGTGACATTTTATTTTTAACCCATGTCCTGCTGAATATTCATATATGCCACACCCACTACCGATTAGCAACCAATCAGATTACCTGTAGCAAATTAATACAACAAATTCACAATCTGAATGACAAACAATGTAGATCCTGATCAGATGGCTTCTTCAGAAGCCATCTGATCTGGATCTACATTGTTTCAAAGAAAAGGCATATCCGGGCTCAGCAGAACAAGGGTTAATGCTCCAAACATACGTTGTGGTTGCTCATTAGAACCGCCTCATCGACGCAGTTCAAACCAGTACCCACAACCTATGCCTCGGAGCAGGAATAAGGAAAATAATGCAAACCCCTGTAGGCTCCAGTTTATTGAATACAAATTGGGGTTTACGAGGTGTTCTTTACATGGACTTATTAACGTGATGGTTTAATGTATACTATTTTATTTTAGTTCGATTGCGATGAAAGCTTAAATCGCTGTCGAACACTCATTTCGGGTGTTTTCACGCGCGCGAGAGAGAGGCAGTGGCTTTTCAACACCACTGCTACCCATTTACACCTGGTTGAAGTGGAGCAGTGTCATTACGTGTCTTGCCCAATTACACACCTAGATACCGGTGGCCGGTTCGAACTCACAACCTCTCAATCATAAGTCGAATGCGTTAACCACTGCGCTATCGAGGCTGACTTAATGGTTTGTATAACTGGAGTCCGTATGGCGATAACAGAGACAACCATTACGCAAACACGCCTGTACAAATACATTGCCACCTTTATCGCCGAAAAACAATGACAATTTTAAGATGAAAAATTGTGATATTTTTCATATTTCTGCTCAAAATATAGATTGTGGGCACTCATTAGAACCGCCTCATCGAGGCGGTTCTAACGAGTACCCACACTCTATATTTTAGAGCAGAAATAAGAAAAATAAGGTTTACCCCCGGAAACTCCAGTTTTACTATATGGGCCCCGTCAAGCGATTTTGGTACTTATCTCCTATGCGAACAGCGAAGGTTCAGGCGAGCCGGCGCATCCGCGCCGTCTCGCCAGAACGTTCGCTGCTCGCTCATACACGCAGTGAATCAAGAGGAACCTTCAGACAGAAAGCCATATCCCTGGCCCCTCTGAATGGCTGGGCATGCGCAGTTAAAATTTGTCATGACGGAATGCTCGAAGACACAAATTTGCTTGGCGGGGCTCATATAAAAGTGGGGTTCAAGGGGCTCAAGATGATGTAGGCGTGGTTTCGTGATGACATAGTGCGCTCCTTCATATCTCCAAAATGGTTACTTTTCTGGTGAAGAAAATGTAATATGATTCTTATATAGACAACATATATAAGTCATAGACTGTAGACGCGTTTCACGAGTACCCACTATGTCTTTGAGTAGAAAGAAGAAAATTGATTTGAAAGGTGAACCGCACTTTTCTCAATATCAAGTGCGGTTTAGGGAGATAAATAAAATCGGGTCTGCTATTTTCGTTTATTTGGTGTATTATTTGCTTCCAAAGGATCTAACTTCAGAACTTATGTTCATTACATGAGCTTGTTAAAATGATATCAAAGTCATTAGCTAATCTTGGTATTTTTATACAGGATGAAAATTAGCAGACACGCATTTTGTGAGTTTTCATCAACAGTCTCCATATTACGGAGTTATGCGCCTTTTTCGACTAAACCATTTTAAACCTATGGGGCCTTCTTAGCAAAATATCTTGGAAATCTGTTGGGGCGGTTGGGTGAGGCGGAGGTGTTTTGTATCTTTAGTCACCATGGCGACAGCCTGATACTGGTTTACAGTTGGGCAAGGTTCCATCACGAAAACACGCCTATATAAATTTGACCCCATTAAACCCCACTTTTATATGGGCCCCGCCAAGCGATTTTGGTACTTATCGCCTATGCGAGCAGCGAAGGTTCAGGCGAGCCTGCGCATCCGCGCAGTCTCGCCAGAACCTTCGCTGCTCGCTCATACAAGCAGCGAATCAAGAGGAACCTTCAGACAGAAAGCCATATCCCTGGCCCCTCTGAATGGCTGGGCATGCGCAGTTAAAATTTGTCATGACGGAATGCTCGAAGACCCAAATTCGCTTGGCGGGGCTCATATAGTAAAACTGGGTTTACAGGGATAACTGGATTTTTCTTTTTTCCGCCCTTAAAATATAGATTGCGGGTACCCGTTAGAACCGCCTCGATGCATGATCAGGTTTTTACTTTCCAATCCTATGACTACACAAATTAATATGTGCTTAGCGTAGACTCAAACTTTTTTGTAAAAGCCAATACTTGTGAGATTTGATATTGCCTCTATTTTATAGGACTGTCATAAACGTTGCTGTAAAATGGGTCCAAAAAACATGCTCATTACCGGTGCAAACCGAGGGATAGGTCTGGAGTTCGTGAAACAGCTTCTCAAATTGTCACCAAGGAACTTAATAGCTGCCTGCAGACAGCCAGACTCTGCCAAAGTATGTAAATGTTTTATAGATTTCGTTATGTTGTATGTGAAAGAGTGCTAGTGGGTAAGAGTGCTGACTGTTAATCATTAGGGTCTCTCACCGCTATGGTTCGAGCCTGGCTCGGGTCACATGTAAAACGTCAAGTTCTGCAACGGAAGGCCAGGTGGTTTTTCTCCAGGTACTCCGGTTTCCACCAACCTCTTATTAACGATCGGATCGGTAAGAATGAAATAATCTTGAAAGGGCCGTAAAGCAGAAAAAAATGTGTAAGAAACAACTAAGGAAGCAATATTTTGTTTCAAAGCATTCCTCTGCAAGAACCTTCCTTACAGGGCAAACAAAATGAGCGTTAACCAGGGCGTGCATTACTTTAACCAACATATCCCAGCAGGCACATGACGTAATTGTGACGTCACATCAACGTCGGTGCGACGTCATGACTTTTATGCAACGTCACATCAACGTCGGTGCAACGTCGTTGATTTGACGTTGCCCTAGCGACGTGTGCCTGCTGGGATACTACAATGGAATCTCGCACATGATAAGTTTGAAATGATCCATTTCCAATTATAGGCGTGTCAGTTTTGTTTGAGATAAGTTGCAAACAAATGCGTGTACTTTGAGCATACAATCAGACGTCGCGTTCTGTGGCGTCTGATCTGGACATACACTGTTTGCAAATGTTCTAAAAAATGACCGCTAGGCATGTATGTGTTTAGCGCTATAGACATTGTGTAGGCCATCGTTTTAGGGGTGAGTCATTTTGTCCAAGGTGTTAAGATTCGTTCATAGCCATCGTACTAAACCTGTGCCGTTGTACGGGTCTGGGGAGAGGGTTATCTTAAGAGACAAAGTATAATTTAAATAAAGCTAGGGATAGAAGGTCAAATATATGCCTATATGTGTATATCACAAATAAGTTCAGGTTATGACCTTTACTGTTCACAAACCGTACAATGTTGATAAGTTTCCCATTTGTGTACTAAATCGATTTATCTAGTGAAGATAGGAGGGTTTATACACCCACTCCGGACTCCCGTCTTATATCAGTCCAGAACGAAATCGGAAAACCCCGAGAAGCCTCAATGGCTATCGCATAACCAAAACCTGCAATAAGGCCTGTGTACCAGCGAAGAATCAGATCGGCCTGCCTCATTAGCCTTCTACATCCTTCGGACCATCGTAAGAGGGATAAAGGCAATACGTTAAAGGGTTATCCTTTGGAAGCAAGGAATACAGTGTCGAACTAAAAAATATGGAGTGTACAAGTTGTTTTTCTGTGCCAGACTAGCTACTTTTGGCTAATTAGGTCATCAGTGACCCTCAGACATTTTCACAATAGAATCATTGATCCCAAAGGACAAGAAAATGTAAAGTCAACTATGATGAAGGACAGGGGGGCTTTTTTACGGCCGCCACACTGACATTCATTTAACACTAGCTCTAAGGACGTTAAAATATGTTCTAAAATGGGGTCCGTGAAATGAACAATGGGGTTTCCTATTTCTGCTCTTATATTGGTTGTGGGTACTTGTTAGAACTGCCTCAATCTATTTCTCCAAGCGCCGATGGGCGGGGCCAGTAGGTGTAATTTCAGATGTTTATAACTTTTGGTTGATAGTAATTTGTTTGTTTGTTTGTTTGATTTCAGGTTTAACGTCCCCGTCAACACTGTAAAGGTCATTTTGGAGACGTTGCTCCCAATTTTGTGGGACTTTTACCCGACGTTGAGAATAAATGACATCTCAAGCCCTGTCGCCCAATGAAACCAATAGGGTTTATAAGCATGGACGGTCCGACTCGCACCGCTTTTCCTGGACAGGCTTAGATACTCTAAGCGGTTTACCAGTACTTGTGTGCGACCGGTTTCAGCTCTTCGTGAGGGCATCATGCAGCCCATCTATTTCTTTAAACCCCAATGGGCGGGGTCCGTGGTTTAAAGTAAACTTTCTATTCAAACATACTATATTGACCCTTGTCCTGCTGAGCCCGGATGTGCCTTAGCTTTGAAACAATGTAGATCCAGATCAGATGGCTTCTGAAGAAGCCATCTGATCAGGATCTTCATTGTTTGCCATCCAGTTAATGAGTTTGTTGCAATAATTTGCATCAAGTAACCTGATTGGCTGATAATCAGTAGTGGGTGTGAGATATTTAAATATTCAGCAGGACAAGGGTTAAGGACTGGTATATACACATTACAAAACCATTAATATAGCAGCAAGTTTATGGTGTATTTTATGGTGTGATGAATGTTGTTGTTGTTGTTTGTTTGTTTCTTGATTTGTTTTCAGATCTGAGAAGTCATCATCCATCAGCATACATCATCATCCCTCTTCATTCATCATCATACAACATCATCCATCATCATCCATCAGCATACATCATCATCCCTCATCATCCCCATATCATACAACATCATCCATCATCATACAACATCATCCCTCATCATCCTCATCATCATCCTCATCCTCATCGTCATCATCATCATCATCATCATCATCATCATCATCATCATCATCATCATCATCATCATCATCATCATCATCATATCATCATCATCCTCATCACCCTCATCATCAATATCATCATCATCATCATCCTCATCATCAATATCATCATCATCATCATCATCATCATCATCATCATCATCATCATCATCATCATCATCACTATTATCATCCTCATCACCATCATCATCATCATCATCATCATCACCATCATCATCATCATCATCATCATCATCATCATCATCATCATCCCCCTAATCCTCATCACTATCATCCTCATGATTCTCATGATCCTCATCATCCTCATCATCATCCTCCTCCTCCTCCTCCTCATCATCATCATCATCATCATCGTTGTCGTCCACGTCGTCATCACATCACTATCACCAGTATCGCAACCGCTGGATAACTGTTTTTATCATAATTGATGAAACAAAAATCTATTCCGATAACGTTAATGTGTTTCCATAGTGATTCTATCAGCTGGATCTGTTTGTTTCAGGAACTTCAAGAACTTGCCAAGTCCGACACGGCACTGAAAGTAATTCAGCTCGGTAAGTACCGACCGTTCATTTGAGTCGGCCTGCCCAGAAAAAGTGGTGCGAGTCGGAAGGTCCGAGGTCCGTTAAGTCCTAGGGCTTTCTTATGGCCACACGGCTTTTAAAGATGTTTATCATATGACGTCGCGTCTGAGAGCGTAATAACGCCATGTAATAAATTCCGTAATCCACTAGTGGAATAAATATGCAAATTAATAAGATACGTCTCGTAACGTTACACGTACGACGTCCTCAACGAATCGCAGAATATTGACATTTTTGTACAAAAATCGTGAATTAAATGCGTTTTAAATGTCATATGATAAATTGAATCTTGCATTCGTGCTCATATATTACTGAATTTATTAAACGCTTCCCTAGAACATATTTGACGTCACTACAACTGGTGTTAAGGGAATGTGTGGCGGCCGTAAAAAGTCTCCCTGTCCTACATCATAGTGTAGTTTATATTTTCTTATCCTTTGGGACCATTGATTCCATTGCTGAATTTGAAAATAGTTGAGGGTCACCGATGAGGCCAAATTGGCCGAACTATCTAGTCTGACCCACACTCCATACTTTTCAGTTCTGTGGTGTATTCCTTGCTTCAAAAGGAAAATCGTTTCAGGGAACATTTTCTGTTTATAAGTAGACTATCATTAATAGGCAAACTAGTGTTATAAGAGCTACATTACCTCAACTAGAGATTCTTCTTCTTCTTCTTCTTCTGTGTATTCTTCTTCTTCTTCTTCTCTTCTTTTTCTTCTTCTTCCATGTAATGGTCAGGATTCTTCTACAAGAATGTACTGTTGACCAGTGAGAGGTGAAAGAGACAGTCAACACTTTGCAATGTTAAAATCCCCGTATCATCGCGAAAACACGCCTATATAATTTTGAACCCAACTTTATATACAGTAGAACTTCAATGGCTCGAACACCTTTGGGACCTCGAAAATCTGTTCGAGACAGGGGTAGTTCGAGCCACTGAGGTTACTGTCAGGAGGCATAAATAGATACTTTTTGACATCTTTTTGGTGTTCTATAATGAAAATGTATGCTGTGTGTACTCATTAGAATCGCCTCATCGAGGCGATTCTAATGAGTACACACAGCATACATTTGCAAGATAAAAACTGAAATCTCCACTTTTTAATGTAGAGGATTTCCCTATGGGCTCAAGAATGGGTTCGACTCATGAATGGTAAACGAGCCATCGGTGTTCGAGCCATCGGTGTTCGAGCCATCGAAGTTCTTCTGTAGTAAAACTGGGGTTTACATGGGTAAAACTTATTTTTCTTATTTATGCTCTAAAATATAGATTGTGGGTACTCGTTAGAACCGCCTCGTCGAGGCGGTTCTAACGAGTACCCACAATCTATATTTTGAGCAGAAATAAGAAAAAATATCATAATTGTTTTATCTTAAAAGTTTCGGGTTTTTTTCGGCGGTAAAGTTTACAATGTATTTGTATAGACGTGGTTTCGTAATGGTACAGTTAAAACGTGCAATACTTAGCAGTATCAAAGCTGGAGGTCGGCAGGGCATGACCTAGACCGACTCTGAACTCCTCCATTGTGGCAGTCAGTGGCTTTAGTAGGAAGATTCGATTAGAAAGAAGATTCCATTTGTTCATGTTTCCATCAGAAGATTCTATAGTTCTCCTTAACATGCACAAAATCGGGCCATTACGAAAACACGCCTATATGAAAACATTGCAAGTTTTCCCGCCAAAAATTTATAAAAAAAAAAAAAAAAAAAAAAAAATGTGATATTTTTCACGCTCAGAATATAAATAGGTACATTATGAATTGCCTCATCAATAAACGCTAAAAATAAGAATAAAAAATGGTTTACCCCTGAAAACCCCAGTTTCGCTATATAAAAGGGGGATTCAAGAGGTTCAGAATTATATAAGGGTTTTCGCGAATATTATTTCTTGGCAAATATTTCAGCGATTCTCATCCTGTTTATCGTACACAGATGTCGGAAAAATACTGTGAAAGTCCGCTATTAAGACCACCTAAAAATAAGACTAATTCTGCTTTAGAAAGCTTATTTGTGCCCCGCCAAGCGAATTTGTGTCTTCGAGCATTCCGTCATGACAAATTTTAACTGCGCATGCCCAGCCATTCAGAGGGGCCAGGGATATGGCTTTCTGTCTGAAGGTTCCTCTTGGTTCACTGCTTGTACGAGCGAGCAGCGAAGGTTCTGGCGAGACTGTGCGGATGCGCAGGCTCGACTGAACCTTTGCTGCTCGCATAGGCGATAAGTACCAAAATCGCTTGACGTGGCCCATTTAGTAGGTTGCAGTTATTCTCTGCATACAGTGTCCTCTGGTCAGACACCACCTTTGGTCTTAAAGACCACTTTTGAGCAGTCCCAAGGGTGGTCTTAGTGTAGGAATTTTACTGTATGAATAAAAGCTCTGGCAGCACTGCATCATGCTCCGCCACTGCACTTACACCAAGCATGTGTCATAATTGTCAGAAATGAATTGAAAGATACACAAGGGGCATAACTCCTAAAGAAAGTAAACCAAAATTATGGTCCTCCTTTTTAACCCACTCATGATGCTTCATATTTGTGTAAAGTGTACTGAAAATATCGCAAAGAGTTTTCTATTTACAGAGTAGATAACAGTTTATCAAATAAACCGTTATTTTCAGTACTCAAAGAGCCATAACTCAAAAATTAATTAAGTCACTTAACGGCAGACTTATTGTTCTTGGGGTCTACGTGTCATCTTATGTTGCTTTACATTTTGCACGGCTTCAACAAAAGCTCTGCAACCATTTTCAAGTTATAGAAAGGACACAGTAGAATCTATGCATGTCGAGTCTTTGTTTGTTCAAGTTCAACGTCCCCGTCAACACTGTATATGTCATTTCAGATTTTGTTGGACTTACACCCGACATTGAGGTGAAATGACATCTCAACCCCTGTCTTCCAACAGGGTTTATAAGCATGGACGGTCCAACTCCCACCGCAAAATCATAGGTTTGTTTTTGTGATGAATGCCACTAAAATGCTTCTAAGCCGCGTTAGTTAAACGGCGTTTATTCTCTCGCCTCCGGAACGTTTGTGCCACATTTTCAGACACTGAGAGGACACAATAAGACTCACATGTTTAACCATTTTTGTACCAAATGGAATCTTCCTCCTTATATATACCATGCGTCCATTTCAAAATTTAGGGGTTTCAGGTTGTTTTTTCTTCAAAATTTAGAAGGAAAATGGTCGAACATTTTGCAAACAGTGTAGGCCCTGATCAGACGCCGCGTTCTGCGGCGTCTGATCTGGGCCTGCACTGTTTGCCAGGGTACCCGTTTGAGGGTACTAAATGGGTTAATGCTTTGAATTTTCAGATGTCACTGACGAGGATTCGGTGAAAGAAGCTAGGCAACAGACAGAAAAGATTCTTGGTAGAGAGGGGCTGAATGTGCTTATAAACAACGCCGGAATAAATCCCATATGTTCTTCAATTCGGGACGTCAACGTCGAGGATATGGCGGCATCGTTCCGATGTAACGTCATTGGGCCGGCGATCATGTGTAGGGTAGGCGTTAGGTTTAATCCTATGAACATGACGAAAACTCGCCTATACAAATAAATACAAATAAATTGTAACATTTATCGAAGAAAAATGAAAATGTTTAGATGAGAAATTGCGATATTTTTCTTTTTTTTTCTGCTCAAAATATAGATTGTGGGTACTCGTTAGAACCGCCTCATTGAGGCGGTTCTAACGAGTACCCACAATCTATATTTAAGAGCAGAAACAAGAAAAATAAGGTTCACCGCTGCATCCCCCCCCCATCCCCCGCCCCTTCCAACCCAGTTTAACGTTATAAAAATGGGATTCCAGGGGGGGAGGGGGTCCAAATTATAAAGGCGTGTTTTCGTGATGACTTATAAGTGTTGTCTCCGCTCACCTCTATTTTTAGCTTGCCTTACGGAAGTAAGGGGGAGCCGGCGTCCGGCGTCAGCATCGGCGTCATGCATTTGATCAAAGTTTACCTGCAAGCTCTTATTTGTGATGTTTTACAAATTTATTTTCAAGTATAATTAACAATTCGTTAAAAACAATATTTCACAATATCTTTTGTCTTTCCTTTTCAAGGTTTTTGGTTGCCTTAAATTTGATTTTTAGATGTTAATTATTTGCTCTGTGTTACCTCCCTCTCTTAGGTGTACATGTAGCTCGGGACTCTGAATCCAAGGGTCGTGAGTTCAAATACTGGTGGAGGATTTTTTTTGTTCTAAACAAAACGCGTAAACAGTTATTATTACCTGAATGTTTGTGGATTTTTTTCTTACAAATATAGATTTTTTTTTACAGTGCAAGGCTTGAAAACAGGATCATTTGTTCTCAGGGGATGGTTCTCTTTCATCTGCTACAGTATGTTTCGAGCAAAACCTGCAAAACTGGAATTGTATTTTTTGAAAATAAAACGCTTAAAACAAGATGTTTTCTTCAATCGTTCTAAGGGGTACTAGCTCGTCTCTTTTAATTGCTGCAGTCTATTCGGCTGTTTTACAGAACACAATTTCATTTTAGATAACTTGCCCTCATTCAACTTAGGCCAAAAAAGGCGAGCTATGGTGTCTTCTGACATCTCTTGTTGTTTGTTTGAATTTAATTTTTACGCCTACATCAACACTATTTAGGTCACTTTGGATACATGCTTTCAATCTTGTGGGAATTTTACTCGAACTACCCAAACAAACCAAAACATGGGCTTATATGTATGGACGGTCCGACTCGCACCACTAGATGAAGCTATCACAATTGTTCACCTTAATATTTTCATTTTTTCGGCGATAAATGTTGCATTGTATAGGTGTGTTTGCGTAATGTTTATATAGTAACACTTAAGTTTACAGGGGTACAGCTCTTTTTTTTCTTATTTCTGCTCTAAATTATAGATTTGGTGCACTCGTTAGAACCACTCCAATAAGATGTTTCTAACGTATACCCACACTATATTTTCAGGAGAACTAAGAAAAAATCACAATTTTTCATCATTTTCATTTATTCGGCGATAATTTTCACAGTATAGGCGTGAGTTCCTACTGATGTATGATTTTCACTCTATGTGGTTCGAATTATTCCTGTCTCTTACAATTTCATGGTCCCACAGTTAGTTCGATTCTAGTTTATAAGCTTCTGTTGTTTGTTTCATTTATGCATAATCTAGGAATTTTGAAAAAAAAAAGACAAATATTGAGAAACACGAGCACTGGTAAACTGCTTAGAGAGTATAAGACAAAGTGGTACGAGTCAGAGAACCGCCAGTGCATATAAAACCCTATTTGTTTGATTGGACGGCAGGGTTTGAGATGTCATTTCATCTCAATGTCGGTTAAAATCCCACAAATTCTCAAACATGACATGATAAGTGTTGACAGGGACGTTAAACCTCCAATTTAACAATTAGTATCCCCCAAAAGTTTACTTTATATCTTATTTATACTCGAAACACGTGGGTGTATGTTAGAACCGCCTCAAAGAAGCGATTCCGACGAGCACCAACAAATTATGTGTTGTAGCAGAAATAATAAAAGTAAAATCAACCCTGTAAACCCCATTTTTACTCTTTATAATGTGAGATTTCGAAGAGCGTTCATTACACGCACTTGTAAACAAGATATCGAAAACATCACGTGATCAAGTCCGTGAAATGAACACCCCCGTAAAGCCCACTTTATATAGAGAAAACTGGGGTTTACGGGAGTGTACATTATTTCTCTTATTATCCCCGAAATGAGGTGTGGTTCTATCGAGCAACCACAATCTATGTTTGCAGTATTAATCAAATATATACTCGGTAAAAAAAGTTTTGTCCCTAGGCAGAGAATGGGCTGTAAAATATCACAGGAACGATCGATTTTCATATAGTATATACCAGCCTCTTCAGCAGCCACAGCCCGTCAATACTGATTAGGTATGAGTCTTATGAACCTGTCAGAAAATGCTACAGAGGCTGCCAAATGTTGTAAGGGTCAGCTTTCAAAACGTGCAAATCGTAATTTAAGCGTTAATGACTATTGTAAACAACGGGGTCTAACTCAGTAATTGCTGGGCAGATTTTTGTGAAATTTTCATTGTTGATATTGCAAGACTATGCCAAAAAGGGATCAGAAAGGTGTTTTGTCTTTTGGACCTTAACTCCTGATACAGAGGCTGCAGACCCCCAGAAGACGTTGTCAAAAAGGTGAAAAAAATGGCTGTAATTGGGTATAACTCAATAGCTAATGATCAGATTTTTGTGTAATTTGTATCATTTTGATGCACAGTCTGTACTTGAAAAGGGCACGAAACCATTAGCCCCTTTTAGACCTTAACGGCTGGTACAGATGCTGCAAAATGCCGGAGGGGGTTAAAAACGCCGGCAAAAATGACAATCGTTTTGAGAGGCGGCTTGATATTGTTTACCGCATTCATTCATGCGGTATTCGTTCGTTCGCTCGCTCGCTCGCTCGTTCGTTCATTCGTTCGTTCGTTCGTTCGTTCGTTCGTTTGTTTGTTTGTTCTTTCGTTCGTCTATTCGTTCGTCCGTTCGTTTGTTCGTTTATTTATTCATTCATTTCTCAAAAAGGTCAGTTTTACCGACAAACTCATTAAAATTTCACTTGCATGCTTTTTGTGATTTTTCAAAATGTTGAGTTCATCAATGTTTTTTTTAATCGTGCACTTTTGTGAGCATCGCTTTAAAACAGATTTGATAAACTTGTTACCGTAGAAACACCATAGACTTTGATCACGATGCCACCTCGTTACCGAAAACTGTCAAACTTAGACCGGGCTAGGGCACTTGGGCAGCTCCAGGCAGGGCAATCTAGTCGACGTGTTGCCATAGCGTTTAACACAAATCGCAAGACTATCGACAGGATAAGGCAACGCTATGCAGCTTCTGGGGATGTCAAGGACCTCCCGCGCTCAGGAAGACCCAGGGCAACAACCCATGCCGAGGATCGACTGATCACCAACAGCACTCTAAGAAGCCGCTTTACCAATGCCAAAATGACGACTATGCGGATTCGACGACTACGAGGTGCTGGGGGCATAGCCGTCTCTGTTCAAACCATTCGGAACAGAATCCATGCTGCTGGGCTGAAATCACGTGTTCCTGCGAAGAAGCCCATTCTTTTACCGAGGCACAGAGCAGCTCGTCTTCAGTTTGCTCGGAATCATGTGCGATGGAATAGACAGCAGTGGCGAACTGTCGTGTTCTCAGATGAGAGTCGGTTTTGCCTACATCATATTGACGGACGTCTACGTGTCTGGCGTCGGAATGGGGAGCGTCACGCGGAAGCCAACGTGCAGCCACGCCATGCTTACAATGGAGGAAGTGTCATGGTCTGGGATGGTGTGACGGCAGATAGGCGTACCAACCTCGTTGTGGTTCCAGGAATTCTTACCGGTCAACGCTACATCGACGAGATCCTACGTCCCCATGTTGTGCCTTTCCTTCAGCAAATGGGAAACAACGCCATCTTTCAAGATGATAATGCCAGACCACATCGGGCAAGAATTGTAGACGCCTATCTGCAAGCCAACAACGTCAGACGGTTAGACTGGCCAGCAATGTCGCCTGACTTAAGCTGCATTGAACATGTCTGGGATGTCCTCGGCAGAGCCGTCCAAACGAGGATAACAGAGCACAGCACTATGGCAGATCTTCGGCGCTTCCTTGGAGAGGAATGGCATCCAATCCCTCAAGCCACCATCCGGAAGATGGTCTTCTCTACCAGAAAACGACTGATTGAGTGCAGAGACAATCGCGGAGGTTATACCCACTACTAAAGAAAGACAAAGTTCAAACTTATTGAATAGTGTTTCACATGTCAAATGAATTTCAAATGTCAGAATAGTGAAATAAAGTTGCTGATCTTCTTGCTTTGTTTAAGACCAGTGCCACGTATCAGTATATGCATAAAATGGAATAATGTCGTATCAACGTTGATTCGATATGACAATGTTTCAATCAAAGGATGCGGTGGTCTCGATGAGTCGATATTTCATGTTTGTCGTATGCCGATACGTGGCTAGTCCTTTGTTACGATTTGCACGTTTTGAAAGTTGACCCCAGTCGCACTCCGCAGCCTCTGGAGCATTTACGATCGCGTCCTTCTTACCTAAACCTAATCAGTATTGACGAGCAGTGGCTGCTGAAGAGTTTGGTATATGCCATATGAGAATCGACCGACCCTGTGATATTTTACAGCCGATTGTATACATAGGGACAAAACTTTTTTTACCGAGTATATATATCACGGATTTTCATCAGAAAAGTAGCCATTTTGGAGATAGGAAAAATGCACACTGTCGCACGGGAGTCATCACGAAAACACGCCTATTTAATTTTGAACCCATTGAACCCCACTTTTATAGAGTAAAACTGGGGTTTCCGGGGGTATACTTTATTTTTCTTATTTCTGCTCTAAAATATAGATTGTGGGTACTCGATAGAACCGCCTCGATGAGGCGGTTCTAACGAGTGCCCACAATCTATATTTTGAGCAGAAATAAGAAAAATATGACAATTTTTCATCATAACATTTTCATTTTTTCGGCGATAAAGGTGGCAATTAGGCGTGTTTGCGTAATGGCACACTGTCTCACGGGAGTGTTTTCGTAATGTGACTTTCATTTGCTGTGATTCGAGCCCACACACAAATGCGGAGACGTCGCCTGGCACTGCAGTGGCCGAATTCCTTACCACCTGCGCTAAATGTCTGCATTGAAATATAGGTTGCGGCCAATCGCTGGAACAGCATGAAAATATAGAAAGAAGTATTTTTTATTGTTATACCCAGATTTTATGTTTATAGTGGGTTGAACGGTGGAATTCAATTCATTTCATGGACGTTGAGATGGATCATTAACGCTTAGCACTCTTGGTAAAATTTCAGCATGCGAGTTTTAAAAAAAAAATTCCTTATTTCTGCCAGAAAACAGATTTTGACATTTCATGCAAACCGTCTCTATTGGAGACAGTTTGCATAGAATGACAAATAGAAGTGAAAGCAATGATCAGAAATCGATACAATTAACCCGAAGCTCCCATCAGAGAGACCAAAGGGAAAGAAACACAAACGAGAAACAAACAGACCATAATGGTAATAGCGGAAAGCCAAAAAGACAGTTACTTTCCCACAAACTGGCCAATCGGCTATCCAAAACAAAATAATATAAGCGATTCAAACACACAATGACAAACCATAATAAAAGTAAATCGCAACAGAAGAACCGCCTTGGAACGGATAGTGAAACGAATTCCACTGGGACAGTGCGGGGCTTTAATCGATTTTACGTGGCCACAATCCTCGCTCCTACTTCGGTCGCGATTCAGTTTTTGATTTTGTTTGATTTGAGGTTTAACGTCCCCGTCAAAACTGTAAATGTCATTTTGGAGACGTTGCTTCCAATTTTGTGGGACTTTTACCCGACATTGAGATGAAATGACATCTCAAGCCTTGTCGCCCAATGAAACTAATAGGGTTTATTAGCATGGACGGTCCACCTCGCACCGCGGTTCCTGGACATGCTTAGATCCTCTAAGCGGTTTACCAGTACTAGTGTGCGAGCCGGATTCAGCTCTGCGTGGAAGCATCATGCAGCCCATATATTTCTTCGAGCCCCTATGGGCGGGGGCGTACGGTCGCGATTCAGACAAATAATTTGTTCAGTCCACATGAAGGTCTCCTAACTCATCAGTGCAACATCTCCTTTAGCACAAAAATCAAAATCAAACAACGGTGAGGACTCGACAGCAAGAAACCAATGAAATGCTGAAACAAAAGAAAATCAACAGTTAGACTTTGATGGGCCCGACAAGAGACAGAACATCAGGCACCAACCAACATTACATAGAATTAAATTCTCCCGAATTCTTAGTAAGCCTCTACGCTCGAACCGTCATAGAATCCGTGACATGACCCACCAGCGTGCAATTAAAGAGGGAAGCAGAGATTCCAACAAAACCGGGCCAACCATCACGCACGCAGCCTGCCGCACAACACCCATGCCGCACCCCCAACCCCTATATCGAAGAATGATTTTACGATATTGGGTGCTGAGGTCAATGCGATCATATATTTGCTGAATTTATATACTAAGTCACCATAAAATTCGTGTTCGGGGTCCAACAGACCTTGTTGCAGAAGAGATTTAAGCCCAACATTGAATTTTGAAACCAAATCGGAATGACGTCTATAAAATTTTGAAAAGACTTTGTGCAGTTTATGATACCGAGAACCTCTACCAAGAAGTCCAGCAGCCAACAATTTTTACGGGTGTTAAATTAAATAATACCACGACTAGACACTCTGGCAAATCGAATTAATTACGAAATACAAACGCCACAGGATGCCGCACGAGGAACATCACCACCCAAGAAAGGAAAATCCACAACCCCAAAACCAAAATCATCGCACCTATCGTAAAGTGAAATAATCACATCCTTTTTGTTTCCAGGAGTTTTTACCATTGCTACAACGAGCGTCGTTTGACGGTACATACAACGCTGTGAGGTGGGAGAGAGCCTCAATTGTCAACATATCTTCGATACTGGGGTCATGTGCTGAAACTAGACTAACTTTTTACCACTACGGACCAGCAAAGGTAAGTTGAAATACAAACAGACATACAGTTTTAGTGGTTGTATATCAGTGCTCGGGAGAAGGCCTGATTGTCAACCTTTTTCCATCCCACCACAGTCTAAATTGTGATATTTTTCTAATTTCTGCTAAACATATAGATTGTTGGTATAGGTTAGAACCGCCTCATCGAGGCGGTTCTAACGAGTGCCCACAATCTATATTTTGAAGCAGAAATAAGAATAAGGTTCAATAAGAAAAATAAGGTTAACCCCTGTAAACCCCAGTTTTACTATATAAAAGTGGGGTTCAAGGGGGTAAAACCTATATAGGCATGTTTACGTGATGCAGTAGACACTCCTAGTGGCTGTATGCTTATAAATCTATCTGGCCATTACCTCAGTTAGATAGATAGATAATTTATTTTATTTTCCTCCACAATTGGAGAGCATAGCAACTGCAAACAGAAAAACAATGTGACAAACAAACAGTAAACGTGAGAGTACAAACGGCTAAACAAAACATAATATACAAATATATACATGAACTATAGAAACTATAATTATTATATTGTGGTATTTTAAATACACCATAGGTCGGCCATGCCCATCGAGAAGACCACCAGGATCACTTAAATTTGTATCTCCTTGGCCTGGAATCTCCTGTTTCACACAAGAAAAGGAACATTTTGACTCTTGGAATTAGCTGATCAATATTGATTTACTAATGAATAGCAGAACGCTTGCTACCAAATACTAGTTTCCTTGCCGAAACGAAATGCAAGGGAGAACTTAGCTGATCAATATTGATCTGTTATCAATGAATAGCAGAACGTTTGCTACCAGATACTAATTTCCTTGCCGAAACGAAATGCAAGGGAAAACTAAGTAGAGAAACGTTCTACTAAAAAAACTCAGCGTATTGCCAAATGTATATTTGTAGTATTTAGTTTGTTCATGAAATTCATGAAAGTTGTATGTGCTGCACAAAATGAACTCCTCTCAGGGCTATTATAAATAGTTTTAAACAATCTTTAATTTCGTCATCATCTTGCAACATTATTTTACATCCGGAAAATAAACTATCTATTTGGCTTGCCGGAGATAGCGATATAAACTTTCTGAAAAAGACAGCACCAAATCGAGATATCATACGCATCCAAAGTTTGTTGCGGAAGGTTTCATTCTCTTGACAGAATAAGATGACATGTTCGGTTATTGCATTTGTTAAACAGCCACATGAGCGGCATGCCGTTCTGTTTTCACCGCAAAACATTAAGCTTAAGAGGCGAACCGCCATCTTAACATATTTAAGCAATTTTGGCGATTCTTTACATATTTTGTATAGTATATAAGGTCCATCCACACTATGAATGCCTAGAAACCTGTTCAGAGACAGAGATACAGACGCATTCTGTAACATTTCATCTCTTCCAAAATTCGCCAATGTTTCGGTCAAAAGCCTTTTCCATGCATTTTTTGATAAAAACGAACCATTGTCCAAAAATCCATGTAAAACATATATAAGTGAGTATTTTTGAAGTATTCTGTGTATATCTGGTATGTAAGTAATTTATCAGTCTATTAATAAAAACTTCTTTAATTCGTACATGACTGGGAAAGTTGCATAACTGACCTAGAAATATCAGCTTACGGCGGTCTATTTCAACCTCTATTGGTTTGCATCCAAGCAAGGACAGAGTTACTTCATTTTTGGTGTTGCGTGGTAAGAATTGCATAAATTTTATACAGAAGCGATGGGCCCGTTCCAATGATAAGATTTGGTTTGGTAACATTTTTGACCATAACTCACACCCGTATAATGCTTTTGGTAGGACCACAGAATTATATATATGTATGGATGTAATTGGGTTTATACCATTTTCATACAACCCACAGTTAACGATGCTAAGAAAGGCACCTTTCAATTTCTTACAAGCACCTTCAACTACGTCATTTAAGTTTAGATTTTTGTCACATATAATACCTAAATGTTTGTATTGCTCCTTTTCTGGAATAAATTCGACACCAAGTTTCCAAGTTCGTTCAGCCTGCAAAAAGTCATTTCGCTTCTCATTCATAACCAATACAGCACTTTTGGCAGCCGCATGTACAAATCTCCACAGACAAGAGTACATATAAGCAATTCTAATCAGCCCATCCGCACCTGCTTTTGAGTATGATGCGACAAGCATATCGTCTGCCACAGCTGGGCTAGACAATTTTATATTATTAATGCATATCCCTAAGCCTGACCCTTCTAATTCATATAATAAATCATTCAGGTAAATCAAGAACAAGAAAGGGGAGATAACTCCCCCTTGACGTGTACCTTGTAATATTGGAAACCAGTCTGACATACACCCTTGAACTCTTACACAGCTTGTCATACCCTTATAAAGATTTTGAAGTACTTTAAAAATAGCATTATCTATACCAGCATTATACAGTTTATAGAATAGGCCATCATGCCATACGCAGTCGAACGCTTTCTTTACATCAAGAAAACAAACGTATAAACGACTCCCGGTTTCTTTTGCAAAATATGCAGATTCTCTTAATGCAAAGGATGTCATAAGACAGCCGAAACATTTTTGAAACCCACCTTGCAGGGGATGTATCGGCGGATGTATATTATCAAAAAGCTCAATACGAGTCAACAGTGTTCTCTCAAATAATTACAGGATAACGGAAGAGAGCGTTATAGCCCTATAGTTATCCGGGTCATCCTTTCTCTTATTACCTCCTTTAAATAAAGTTATAATAATACCCTTTTTCATATCGTTCGGGGCATGAGATAGTTTAAGCATTGCGGTAAACAGAATAGCAAGTAGGGAATTTAATACTTCGCCACCATATTTAATATGCTCATACGTAATGCCGTCTTCACCTGCGGGTTTACCTTTCTTGCCAAGACGTACAGCAGCCCGTACCTCCTCTGCATTTATGATCGGCGGTTCTGGAAATGACAAATTTTCATTTATTATTTCTAACTGCCTCGAAATGTAATGTTTATGTTCATTATCAAAGCGAATATCTTCGGACGGTTTATATAGATTTGTAAAATGTTTCGCCCATTCATATGCAATTTCCTGAGTACCAGCGTGATGTCTTCAACAGTGGCATGCTTTATTTTCTTCTGAAATTCGGACTTGAAATTATTGGATTATCTTTCTTGATCTGAAATTATTGGATTATCTTTCTTGGTCGGCGTGGAACTTCAAAGTTCCACACGTGCGGTTTTATAGACTGCCTCATTGATGTGGAATTTTAATGTCATTTCAGGCAGCCCTTAATCTAATGACAAAGACGCTGAGTCTTGAACTAGAGTCATCAGAGATCTTAGTCATCGCCTTACACCCAGGCTGGGTCCGTACCGACATGGGGGGACCACATGGTGATGTGAGTACAGAGGAGAGCGTGCAAGGAATGCTGAAGCTATTGCCTACACTGGAGAAATCGAACTCGGGAAAACTCTTTGACTTCAGCGGCAGAGAAATGGCCTGGTGAAACAAAATCGCAGGAACATCACCGCGTCAAGCATAATTGTTATTCAGACATCAGCGCTCAGCGAAAACTCAGATAAGCCTGCGCATGCGCGCAGGCTTATCTGAGTCTTCGCTGTGCGCAATTTGGGTGTATTTTGGGTGTATCGAAAGTGCATTCAATGCAGACAGAGAAGACTTAATTCTAATTTACGAGCAAACAGTCTGATAGGGGGCCTACAAAATTACAAAGCACAGTGGCTTTACGCTTCGGATGTCCACGTGGCTATCACTGATTTGGACGAAATGGAGATATTATTTTTATAGGCTCACTATTCTGATACTTTCAAAGCACCGCGTCAAGCGTAAACGTTATTCGGACATCAGCGCCCAGCGAAAACTCAGAGTCTTCGCTGTGCGCAATTTGGGTGCATAGAGATCAGAGTGTTTTAAAGATTGTTTTATTATATTTTAAAGTAGATATATTTTTAGAGTGTTTTATAGGATAACCGTTTTATAGAAGATATTTAACGTTATTACAGCTGGTGTTAACGGAATGTGTGGCGACCGTAAAAAGTCTCCCTGCCCTTCATCATGGTATAGTTAATATTTTCTTGTCCTTTCGGAACATTGATACTATTATGGAACCTTGAAATTATTTGAGGGTTACTGATGATGCCTAATTGGCCGAAACTAGATAGTCTGGCCCTGAAAATTGTACACGCCATACTTTTAAGTTCTGTGGTGTATTCTTTGCAACCTTTTCATGCATCACGAAAACACGTCTGTGTAATTCTGACCCCCTTGAACCCACCTTTATGTAGTAAAACCGGGGTTTAGTTTACGGAGGTACACCTTATTTTTCTTATTTCCGCTCTAAAATATAGATTGTTAGAACTCATTATAACCGCCTAATCAACATGTACCCACAGCCTATATTTTGAACAGAAATAAAGACATTATCACACTTTTTCATCCTAATTGTTTTTCGGCGAAAAAATTACAATGCATCACGAAAACACGCCTATATAATTTTGACCCCCTTGAACCCAACTTTTATATAGTAAAACAGGGGTTTACAGGGGTAAACCTTATTTTTCTTATTTCTGCTCTAAAATATAGATTGTGGGTACTCTTTAGATCCGCCTCGATGAGGCGGTTATAACGAGTACCCACAATCTATATTTTGAGTAGAAATAAGAAAAATATCACAATTTTTCATCTTAAAATTTTCATTTTTTCGGCGATAAAGGGGACAATTTATTTGAATAGGTGAGATTTTGCATAATGGTATTTCGTATTTGTTTGTTTGAGTTGAGGTTTCGCGTCCCCGTCAACACTATTAAGGTCATTTTGGAGATGGTGCTTCCGACTTTTACCCGACATTGAGATGAAATGACATCTCAAGCCCTGTCGCCCAATGAAACAAATACGGTTTATAAGCATGGAGGTCCGGCTCGCACCGCTTTGCCTGGGCAAGCTTAGATCCTCTAAGCGGTTTACCAGTACTCGTGTGCGGCCGGTTTCAGCTCTACGTGGAAGCATCATGCAGTCCATCTATTTCTTCCAGCCCCGATGGGCGGGGGCCGAATGGTATTTCGTAATGAAACATTTTTTGTAAAGACTGTATCCTGTTGATTCAATCTGGTTTCACTTAATCCTTATCCTGCTGTTCACGACAAAACAGTGTAGATCCTGATGTAGAAGCCATCTGATCAGGATCTACACTGTTTGACATTCAGTTTATGCATTTGTAGGAATAAATTACATCAGGTAATATGATTGGTTCAAAGCAAGAAATGGGTGTAGATCCAGATGTAGAGGCGATCTGATCAGGATCTACACTGTTTGACATTCAGTTTATGCATTTGTAGGAATAAACTACATCAAATAATCTGATTGGTTCAAAGCAAGAAATGGGTGTGGCTAAATTGAATATTCAGCAGGAGAAGGGTTAAACTATGGTCGTGACACGATGCTATTAATTTTGGTGAACTTTAAAATTTCCATTATTGGGTCGATTGTTTATCAATCGACCCAAAGGTATAAAGGACAAAACCTCTATTAGTGTTGGAGTCCACGTGACTATCACATCAACGGAGATTATTTATAGAATTTTATCGCAATGAGGTCAGCGTGTTCACGTAAACATGTTAACTGTAAAATCTGGGCTGGAATTATGGGTTGGGCTAGGCAAACAGTGTAGACCCAGATCAGACGCCGCAGAACGCGGCGTCTGATCAAGGTCTTCACTGCTTGCTTACAGTATAGGAATTTAAGGGTCAGACGCCGAAACGAAGCGTCTAACCACGGTCTACACGGTTTACTTTCAGTAAAGGAGTTTAAGGGTTAAACGAAACAGTCCCCGTTCAGGCCCATTTTTTCTAACTACACCCAGAGACAATCGACCCACCAGTACACTCAGTGCTTTGATTTCTTAAGTATTTGAGATGCCCCTTATTGCGATAAAACACCCCTGCGCCATAGTGTTTTTTACATATCTCTAAAAGAAGCCTCCATGGTGTAGTGGTTACGCTGCTCGCCTTGTAAACCAGGGATCGCAGGATCGATCCCGGGCTTCTCCAGACTTTCGGATGAGTCTTTAAACCGAGGTCCCGTCTCCGTATGACCTTAGCTGTTGGTGGGACGTAAAACTCAAACACTCACTCACTCACATATCTCTAAAATGGCTACCTTTCTGATGAAAATCCCGGATATCTTTTCATATTTATATTGCAAACATAAGTTGTGGGTGCTCGATAGAACCGCCTCGTTGAGGCGGTTCTAACGGGTACCCACAATCTATGTGTTGGAGCAGAAATAAGAAAAATAATGAATAATCCTGCTGTCCCGAGTTTTTGTATGTTTAAAGTGGCCATTTCAATAGAAAGGGGGGTAATGAGGAGCATGTGTCCTTTTCATTACGGTAGAAGATAATCTCCCTTGAATTACGCCAAAACTGACACAATTATTTCTTATGGCTTGTGATAGTTGTTTTTTTTCTTGCTGCAAAAATCGGTTGTGGGATTTTTTGGGACCGCTCTTGGAGTACTCACATTAAATGTTCCGCTTGAAAATAAGAAGGAAAACATGCATACCATCGGAGACTTCCACCATTTACGATTTGTGTGTCATAGTTCACTCTTTCTAAACTCCAAAAGGACCATTTTCTGACAAAATTTGTGATATTTCTCTTATTTATGTGCACATAACGGTTATAACGAGTACCCACAACCTATGTCATGCAGCAGAAATAAGAAAAATAATGTACACCCCCGTTTACCCATTTTTTTCTCTTTATAAAGTGGTGTTTGTATCGATTCCTGAACATTGCCTTCACTTCTATATTTTACGGCATTTATTATTTCACGGACTTGTTCACGTGATGGTTTTTCTGGCGCCAAAGGTAATCATTCACGAACTTCATTTATTTTTCTCAAATGCGCTGCTTAGAATATTTTTGTCTGGTAAAGTAAACGGGGATAATCATGTAATGGTTAGTCTGAGGTTATTTCATTGCTATAGACGAAAACTTGCAGTATGTGCATATATGTATTTGATGCATGGTTAAAACGGTATAATAAATCATAAACCATATCTCTATATTATTTAGAGCCATGATAAACACGGGCGTGCGGGGTGGTTGCGTGAGGCAAAAGTGACGTGTATGTTGCGTCACTGGGGCGTCCAACTAATATTGACTTACAGATAGGCAAGGCCTGCTGTCCTTGCAGCATTTCTTCTACTTTTACACTTCCATTCCTTTTCCTCTTTCTACCCTCACCCTCTCAAAATCCATGGGTTTGTATGTGACAGAATCCGCATAAGCCGTTTTGTGAACAAAAATGACTTTTCGGGAGCATGTGACCTTGAAAATGAGATCAAGGCCATCAAAACCATACGGCTGTTTCCCTCATTCAAGTGCTGTAACTATGCAAGCTTGACCAGGATCGATTGACACGTTTGGGAAATACGTATAGTATTTCATATAAGCTACACCCCTAACCGGCCCCGATAGCTCAGTTGGTAGAGTGTCCGCTCCGGGTAACGGGAGGTCACGGGTTTGATCCCGGGCCGCGACATACCAAAGTCGTTAAAAATGGTACTAGCTGCTCCTCGCTTGGCACTCAGATTTACGGGGTAGAGCTAGGACTGGTCGACCCACGGTCAGGATAATTTGACTGGATGTGGTATCATGTAATGTGTCTGGGACATGAAACGTCCGTGAGGCAGCACTATAAAAGTGAGCATTGAGCTCCCTGTCGCAACCAGACACCGTCGTGATATGACTGAAAAATTGTTGAAAGCGACGTTAAACCCGAATTCACACACACACAGCTACACCCCTAAACCGGATCCGAACCAAAACAAAAATAAAACACCCGACTCCCCTTGATTGAGGCGGCGGTGTGCATAATAAAAAAAACTTGCAAGTGTCAAAAATATCCAAGTAGTGTCGTTAGAACCGCCTCAATGATGCGTTTCTTACAAGAACCAACAACCTATAGTTTTGAGTAGCAAAAATATGGAAAATAATTAATATCCTATCTTTTTTGCTATTAGTTGGAAAGTAACTGTTCTTTGGGCTTGCCGCTATTGATGTTTACATTAGGGTGTAGTTATTTCATGTGTTTTGTTTCTTTCTTTCGTTTCTTTCTATGTGGTGTCTCTGATGGGAGGTGTGGGTTAATTGTATTGAATCCTGATCATTGTCTTTACTTCTAGTTCCCTATTAACCCTTGTTTTCATTACGATACCACACCCGTACGACATAGTGCATTTTTCACACACCTCCAAAATGGCTACTTCAGGGTGGGGAACCCACGTGACCATTTGATTTTTGTTTGATTTGAGGTTTAACGTCCCCGTCAACACTGTAAAGGTCATTTTGGAGACGTTGCTTCCAATTTTGTGGGACTTTTACCCGACATTGAGATGAAATGACATCTCAAGCCCTGTCGCCCAATGAAACCAATAGGGTTTATCAGCATGGACGGTCCGCCTCGCACCCCGGTTCCTGGACAGGCTTAGATCCTCTAAGCTGTTAACCAGTACTAGTGTGCGGGCCGGATTCAGCTCTGCGTGGAAGCATCTTGCAGCCCATATATTTCTTCAAGCCCCTATGGGCGGGGGCTTGTGACCATTTGATATAGTAAACGGAATTTTATGAGGATTCGCTCGCTTCATGTACGGTTTTTCCACGATATTTTGGTTATTACAGCACGCATTTTTACGAATCATATACCAAAGTACTCTGCTCAACTTCCGATTTTTTATGATGTTTGCTTTGAAGGCAGAAACTGCCTGGTTTTCGAGAAATGCTCGCCCAAATTTTTTCCCGAGCCCAACAGATCGTGATAAAGACCACGGCAAACAGCTGAAATCTTAAATTTATTGCAAATAGAGTGTTTTAGATGATCCTTCCGCATCCGAAATTGCAAATATTACCTCTAGCATGTTTCCATGTAACAGTTAACACCGATACACCGTTTGTTTGCCTGTTATGCAAAGTGTTATAAAATGATCCAGTTCACGGTACAAAATCGGGAAGGTAAAGTTCACGGTAATTTCCACAATTGTGATAACGTAAACGCCAAACTGACAATGCTTTTCAACATATCGCAACAACAAGATGGCAATTCACGTGATGTTGGTCATGGGAAATACATTTTCGTTGATACATAATGTATTCCTTTTTTTCCATATGACTTCCGCATGCCAGACATGTAGTAAAGACTTACGATTGAAAACATCTAAACGAACATACGCGAAAACACATGGGCACGACCGCCTACGTTTGTTGTGGAAACAACTTTTTCCCTCAGACAAATTGGAAGATACATCAATGCAGTACACATGGAACGGCAAAGGAGTTTTTGTGTTCAAAAGGTCAGAACAAGTTTCCCATTAAAGCGAACTCAGGCCCTGAGGGTGCAATTTGGGATCACGTAAAATATACTTAAGCCCGCCAATAATTGTTACTGGCCGTTTCGAGTCGGTGTTTTTGCTGTAGTGTTGGCGAGTCTGATAATTTCCTCAGTAATGTATATTAATTATTTTTTAGTTATGTAAATCAGTGTCTTTACCTCATACTGTGTTTTACTCCTTTACTTATGTCATAAATGCTTGTTTGTACCACACTAGAAGTGAAGTTGAGGGTTGATATCCTGTAAAGTATACTTAAATGTTTGCTGAGAAGTAAAGCAATGATCAAGAATCGATACAATTAATTTACACATTCCACCAGAGACACCAAAGGGAAAGAAGCACAAACAAGAAGTAAATAGACCGTGATGGAATCAACAGCAGAGGAAAGCCAATAGGACACTTGCTTTCCAACAAAATGGCCAGCTGGCTATCCAGAATAAAAAGACACAAGCGAGACATAAAATAGTAACAAACAATTAAACAAATAAAACGCCACAGAAGAACCGTCTTCGTACGGTCAGTGAACAGTATACCACTTTTTTTTCTTTGGTTGGGGTGCGGGGGGGGGGGGCTTAAATCGATTTTACGCAGCTGCAATCCTCGCCCTTACTTCTTTTATCGTGGTTTGGACTATTAATTTGTTCAATCCGCATGAAGGCTTCCTAACTCATCAGTGTGACATCTCCGAGGACATGCAAATTAAACAGCCACAGAGATGAAACAACGTTGAGGACTCGACAGCGCGAAACAAATGAAACGCTGTAGCAAAAGAAAACCACCAGTTAAACTCCGAGGGGCCAGCCCAAAGACGAAGCATCAGATACCAACCAACATTACATAAGATGAAATTTATGCACGCATTTACACTGGAACCGTCATAGAATCTGAGGCCCGACCCACCGGCGTGCAATCAAAAAGGGTAGAAAAGATACAAACCGTAATTAGGTTAACTTCGAAGCATGCAGTCTGTCTTATAACATTTATGTTGTACCCAATCTTTTTGTATCGTAAAACGATTTCACGAAATTGGGTACTTTAGTCATCGTAAGTATATATTTTATCTAACTTTATATACAAGCCACCATAAAATTTAGGTTTCGATAGGCCTTGTTGCAGAAGAGTTTTAAGTCCAACATTGAATTTTGAAATAAAATCAGAACGGCGACTATTAAACTTTGAAAAGGCTTTACGTAGTTTATGATACTGATACCCCTGATTTAGAACTTAAGCAGTTAACAATTTATTACGAGTGTTGAAGTCAGACACATGACTAAACACTCTGGCAAATTGAATTGGAACCGTCATAGAATCTGAGGCCCGACCCACCGGCGTGCAATCAAAAAGGGTAGAAAAGATACAAACCGTAATTAGGTTAACTTCGAAGCATGCAGTCTGTCTTATAACATTTATGTTGTACCCAATCTTTTTGTATCGTAAAACGATTTCACGAAATTGGGTACTTTAGTCATCGTAAGTATATATTTTATCTAACTTTATATACAAGCCACCATAAAATTTAGGTTTCGATAGGCCTTGTTGCAGAAGAGTTTTAAGTCCAACATTGAATTTTGAAATCAAATCAGAACGGCGACTATTAAACTTTGAAAAGGCTTTACGTAGTTTATGATACTGATACCCCTGATTTAGAACTTAAGCAGTTAACATTTTATTACGAGTGTTGAAGTCAGACACATGACTAAACACTCTGGCAAATTGAATCCTAAAATCAGGAATTATTTTTTGATTGGCAAATAATTATATGACCAGCAGCAGGATAGCAATACACTGAGTTTTTACAATCTCAGGTAACAGGAGTCTTCGTATCAATATCAAGATCTGAAGCACGGTTTATTGAAATTAAAAATGAAAGATCTAACAGGACCAGAAAACATGTACATTTCATATTTTCCAGTTCTGTAGTATTTTCCAGTTCCATCGGATAACCCTTTTATAGAACACATTTAACGTCACTACAGCTGGAGTGCTTTTTGTAGTTTGGTTCACAATACTCGGATGAACATCACGAATCTTCGGCTGTTATACACTTTATTTTTACTTGCACATTAATACAACATACAAATTACCCGTCCACCCCGCTCATTTGGGCTTGAAGAAATAGATCGGCTGCATGATGCTTCCACTCAGAGCTGAATCCGACCGCACACGAGTACTAGTAAACCGCTTAGAGGAGCTAAGCCTGCCCAGGCAAAGCGTGCGTGTCGGAACGTCCATGCTTATAAACCCTATTAGTTTCAATGGGCAACATATTTTGAGATGTCATTTCATCTCAATGTCCGGCCCCGCCCATTGGGGCTTGAAGAAATAAAGGGGCTGCATGATGCTTCCACGCAGGACAGAAACCCAACGCAAATGAGTACTGGTAAACCGCTTAGAGGATCTAAGCCTGTCCAGGTAAAGCGAAGCGAGTCGGACCGTCCATGCTTATAAACCCTATTGGTTTCATTGGGCGACAGGGCTTGAGATGTCATTTCATCTCAATGTAGGGTAAAAGTCCCACAAAATTGGAAGCAACGTCTCCAAAATGACCTATACAGTGTTGACCGGGATGTTTAACCTCAAATCAAACAAACAAAATCATCTCAATGTCGGGTAAAAGACTTGCAAAATTGGAAGCAACGTCTCCAAAATGGCCTATACAGTGTTGGCGGGGACGTTAAACCTCAGATCCGTTCCTTAGTGCTGAGGATGATACTGCGATGTTGACGTCAGTACTCAAGTACTGATTTAAATAACTATTTTATATCTTAAATTTTGCAGTATAAATTTCTATTTTTTCTAAAACTAAGACTGACTTGTCAGGTGGGACAAGTATCTTAGCGGATTTGGTTCCCACTTTTTGTAATATTTTGTAATATTTTAAATTTTGCAAGTCTCGCTCCTTTGGACATCTCCTTCCTGATGCCCGGGACTTTCGTGGAGCGTGGGCCATGTTTGCTGATGTTGGCTCGGTGGGGGACGCCTATAAGTCCGCGGGTAGGCGTCTCTTGCCAGATGCCTCCAGTTGACCTGTCTCATGAGGTACTTCGGTCGGTGTGTGTTCGGAGGGGGATGTGCCGTGTTTGCCGGGTCTTGTCCGTCATCCGTTTGGGTTTCAAAATTTTGGGGTTGAGACACACTGATGAAGATGAAATATTAGAAAGGCCTCTGTGTCACTAAATTTTGTATAGTTACGCCTTAATCAAACAAACAAACAAATTGCCAGTTTTATGACAACACAAATAAATAAGGTGCTAAGTGCAGACTCAAATAAATATGGCCAAATGCGCGGTTCAGGCAACAGCCTATCGTATCGTCTTGCACTACAATCAATGAAAGCGCTTTTTGTGCGATGTTTGAAGTTTTGGGGCGTGTAACTAATTATTTGTCACAACTGTGCTTACATATTGTTTGACAGTGACAACTGTTCGAAGTATATTTTGCTAGCATGCTACCATACTGTTGAAATTTCTTGCGTCACGTACTTAGCATATAAGCGTTATGATTTTGTACCCTTTCAGCCCTTTATAGCTAAGTACAGATACCTTTGCAAACATTGTAGGTCCTAATGATGTGGCTCATAATGAGACATATCATTCTGTTCTACATGGTTTGCACTACTGTTGACTATTACTGACTATACACCCAGTTTACATGTGTAGAACGGACGTTTACAAATACAGTAATTGGAGACTGATATTGAGAAACTCGTGTGGAAGCGGTAAAATCTTAACCTGGCCATTTTTAAACGTTGCAGAGGATATGTCGTCTTTTATTCTTATATTTCGCCGCAGTTTCACATTTCTTATGACTAAGCTGCAGGCAGCTGGTTCATATGAAATGCTGAATCCAATCTCTGAAAAATAAGATAAAATTTTAAAGTCGTCTGCCCCAAGTTTTTGAATGGCACTTTTAAGACACTAACACGCCAGTACGCTTGTGTAGATATTCATTGTTGGTTTTTCGAAAGGCATATACCGTCTGATCATTCCTGGAATTGTTCAACTTAAGACAGTGCATGTATACAAATATATATGCGAGAAAATTTCAAAACAATAGCCGGAATGAATGAATCTGAGCATAAAACTGATAAAAGCCGGACTACATTTTGTGCTGACTCATATTTCTATGCCGGGGGAGAGGGGTTTTAAAACTTGCAGCACAGCGAACAATCACAGAATAAATCTGTCATTAAAAATAATAAATATACATTACTGAGGAAATTATCAGAATCAACAACACCACAGCAAAAGCACCGACTCGAAACGGCCAGTAATAATTACTGGCGGGCTTTGATGAGTTAGGAGGCCTTTCCTTTTGCAATATAGATAATCCTCTTGAAACAAACAAATCGCGGTATATTTGTGTAATTCTGTTCTGCAGGGTATTCAGTTTTAACATTCAGCTAGAACATCAAGTAAACAATTCTTTAAAGGTACGGTCTTTGTTGCCTTCATGCGGCCTGAACAAATTATTTGACTAATTCGCGATGGAAGTAAGGGCGAGGATTGTGGCAACGTAAAATCGACTTAAGCCCCAACCCCCACCTCCCCAACCCCGTGGAATTCGTTTCCGCTGGCCGTTCCAAGGCGGTTCTTCTGTCTTTGGGTGTTTGTGTCGCTTATATTATCTTATTTCGGATAGCCTATTGGCTATTTTGTGGGAAAATAACTGTCCTTTTTGGCTTTCCGCTATTGATGTTTCCATTAGAGTCCGTTGTTTCATGTTTGTGTTTCTTTCCCTTTGGTGTCTCTGATGGGAGCTGTGGGTTGATTGTATCGATTCCTGATCATTGCCTCCACTTCCATTTTAAGTATACTTTGAAGGATCCAAACCTTCACCCTCAGTGTCTGAGTTCGCTTTTATGGGAAACGCTTTCTGACCTTTTGAACACAAAAACTCTATTGCCGCTCCATGTGTACTGCATTGGTGTATCTTCCAATAAGTCTGAGAGAAAAAGTTGTTTCCATAACAAACGTAGGCGGTCGTGCCCATGTGTTTTCGCGTATGTTCGTTAAGATGTTTTTAATCTTCAGTCTTTACTACATGTTTGGCATGCGGAAGTCATTGCGAAAAAAGGAATACATTATGTATCAACGAAAATGTATTTCCCATGACCAACATCACGTGAATTGCCATCTTGTTGTTGCGACGTTGAAAAGCATTATCAGTTTGGCGTTTACGTTATCACAATTGTGTAAATTACCGTGAACTTTACCTTCCCGATTTGTACCGTGAACTGGATCATTTTTATAACACTTTGCATAACAGGCAAACAAACGGTGTATCGGTGTTAACTTTACATGGAAACATGCTAGAGGTAATATTTGCAATTTCGGATGCGGTAGGATCATCTAAAACACTCTATTTGCAATAAATTTAAGATTTCAGCTGTTTGCCGTGGTCTTTATCACGATCTGTCGGGCTCGGGAAAAAAATTGGGCGAGCATTTCTCCAAAACACAACAGTTTCTGCCTTCAAAGCAAACATCATAAAAAATCGGAAGTTGAGCAGAGTACTTTGGTATATGACTCGTAAAAATGCGTGCTGTAATAACCAAAATATCGGGGAAAAACCGTACCTGAAGCGAGCGATTTTCCTCATAAAATTCCGTTTACTATATCAAATGGTCACGTGGGTTCCCCACCCTGTACTTTTCTGATGAAAATCCTTGACAATTTTCCTATAAATGCAAACGCCTCATTGAGGCGGTTCTAACGAGTACCCAAAACCTATGTCTTGGAGCAGACAAATAATGAATACCTCCGTAAACACCAGTTTTCTCAATTTTAAATGGGGTTTAGGGGGTCTTCATCATGGACTTGTTCACGTGATGTATCTTTATAAAGTGGGGTTTGTTCATTACGCGGATATGCAAACCTGGTGTGTTTTCCCTACAGAACACATAGGACAACTACATCTTGTGAAAAGTTTCAGTAGCGCACGTTACTATCGTGTGAAGCTTGGACATGTGCAAAGGTTTGATGACGTTGCGAAGTATTTCGATCACGTACCGTGGTTAACCGTGGTTAACCAGTGGTTAACCGAAGTGTGATCGAACTCAGTCTGGTAGCGTGGCGGGAAAGTTGTGACGTTACTCTGGTCCAACCAGACTAAAGCGTTGGTTTCTCTGGTAAACCGGATACAGGATGGCGGCGAAAAGTAGGAAAATATGTTGGACCACGGAACATTTGCATCTTAAGTATTGTTAAAGCATATTTATTTGTAAAAATATGTAAAATATGCACAAAATAAAAGATAGAATCGGCACTGCTATTTCTGCAGTGTTCAAAAAGCTGATCTTCCTCGTCGACCAAAAAAAAATCAAACGTGACATGGGGGCTGCCATGTTTGTTTACCAAAGGTCTAACAGAGGGCGTTCTATCATAACGTTGAAGGAACATGGGAAGAACGTGCACACTTTGACTTCCGCTACCATAGTATGGTAGATGATCGAACAGCCTCAGCATGTCAATACATCCATGTTATAAACACCCCTCGTAACCTCATCTTATAAAGAGAAATCTTGGTTATACAGGGGAATATATAATTATATTCCTTATTTTCCTCAAATACATACTTCTAGGTTGTGGATACTCGCTAGAACCGCCTACATGAGGCGATTCTTACGAGTACACGCAACAAGATACAAGATACAAGAAACTTTATTTTATGTCGGTTTTATATAACAAGTAACATTAGCTACAAGAGCTATTTTCCGACAAAACATATAAATAGAAAATGTTCAAATTCAACAAGTGTAAAGCAACCAATATTAAACAGCTAAAAGAAAAGAAAGAGGTTAATACATAAGATTTAAATACATGTGTTTAAGATATTTAATCTATATATGAAATATGTTTAAAAGCAAATAAGTAGATAAAAAAAGATAATAATAAAAGTAAAATAAAATATACCTGTAAGACCCAAGCGGGGCATCATACTCCTCTCTCAAGCACTCTTTGATCCCGAAAGAAGGTCGAAAAAGAATTTGATAAACAAGGACCTTTTGGCAATATTGCCAAGAGGACCTTGTTTCGAAAACGAAAGCGTTCAAAGGCACGTGCCTGAGGAGGTAATATCCGGCATGATGGTAGCTAGTTTAAACAATAAATAAAATTGTTTGATGAAAACAAGGAGAAACTACCTGTTTCCCTGAATAAAAATAATACATGAATTGATAGAACATCAACTAAACTAAACAAAGGAGCATGCAAACTAGGACAAGAGACGAGACTGGTCGAAACAACATTGAATAAAACACATATAACTGACCTGCTCAGTTGTCACACATGGCACAATTGCACCTAGGGCCTGCCTAGGTGCGGATTAGACCCTTGAACTGGGGGTAGCTCTCTGCTGTCCTTATTTCATTGGGTAGGCTATTCCACACCCGGGCAGACTCGAAACTAAATGACCTTTGGTCATATGTGACAGTTTTTACTGTAGGTATCCTGGCTGTGTTTTGGTACCTGAAAGTATATTTTGATTGTTTAATTTCAACCAAGTCTCTGAGGTACTCAGGAGACATGCTATTTATACATCTGTAAGCTTCTGTAGCAATACAACGCATTCTACTCATATGAAGAGTAGGCAGTTGTACTCTGTTCAAGAGTTCTTCATAACTGGAAATATAATCATTGAAAACTATTCTTAAGGCTCTAAATTGGAGCTTTTCCAGTTTTTCTGTGTTTGTCTTGCTACAGAAGTGCCAAATGAGGGGGCAATAATTAAAATTCGACTGAATAAAAGATTTAAAAATGAGTAGTCTGGTTTCCACTGATATAAATTTGCTAAGTCTCTGTAAAATATTTAGCTGCCGAGCTGCCCTCATGCAAATCCTTTTGATTTGATTATCAAAGTTGAGCATGAAATCCAGCTCGACACCAAAGAGCCTTACATTCTCCTCACAGGGAATCTCGACACCTGCTACATTGAAGTTTTTTTGATGTATAAAGAAAAAAGAAAAATCATCACGCATTTCAGCTGATTGATGGTGATATACATTTTGTACTATGTGACACGGCTGGCTGCGAAATATTATTGTTTTTGTTTGATTTGCGGTTTAACGTCCCCGTCAACACTGTAAAGGTCATTTTGGAGACGTAGCTTCCAATTTTGTGGGACTTTTACCCGACATTGGGATGAAATGGCATCTCAAGCTCTGTCGCCCAATGAAACCAATAGGGGTTATAAGCATAGACGGGCCGACTCGCACCGCTTTGCCTGGGTAGGCTTAGATCCTCTAAGCGGTTTACCAGTACTCGCGATCGTGTACGCGTCTGATTCAGCTGTGCGTCGTAGCATTATGCAGCCCATATATTTCTTCAAGCCCCGATAGGCGGGGGCCGACTGCGAAATATAAATTAACGACAACGAAGTTGGAATGAATTTCACTTTATTATATGACATCGCGTCTGAGAGTGTAATAACGCCATGTAATAAATTCGATAATCCACTAGTGGATTAAATATGCAAATTAGCTGGATACGTCCCGTAACGTTAAATGTACGACGTCCTTAACGACGTCGCGTTTACTAATCGCGTAATATTGACATTTCTGTTAAACAATCGTGAATAAAATGCGTTTTAAATGTCATATGATAAATAGAATCTTGCATTCTTGCTCATATTTTATTAAATTTTTTAAACTCGTTGAAGAAAAGGGATAAAATGCTTGGCAAAGCCTCGCATTTTATCCCTTTTCCTCAACTCGTTTAATAAATTCAATAATGCATGAACACTCATGTAAGATTCTCTATATATACATCATGGTAATCGACAGAGCGTTTGTTTCGGGTACGCTGTAATGCTTGCAGGCGAATTTTGCATTTTCGTTTCACTGTTCTTGAGTAGATATGTAATAATACACTTGTGCTTATTGCAAACAGACGCATTGTATTGGGACTCAGCTTACATGACTAACTTCACGACATTTTATCATTTGAGCTTCAAATATTGTTGTGGAATTTTTAATTTATTTTTTATATGTTTTTTGTTCTAAAACGTGTATACTGTTTTAGTTTCTTCACGGATATCCGTCCGCCAGTCAGTCACTCCATATGGCTGACGATCATTCTGTCATTCCGTCTGTCACAAACCGTGTGAATGTAGCTACGTGTACTTTTTTTCGCCAGTCAGTCACTCCATATGGCTGTCGATCATTCTGTCCTTCCGTCTGTCCATTACGAAAACATGCCTTTTCAAATACATTGTCAATTTTATCAGGGAAAATACAAGCATTTTAAGATGGAAAAATGGTGATATTTTCTTTTTTTGGGTACTCGTTAGAACCGCCTCGATGAGATAAGAAAAATAAGGTTTACCCCTGTAAACCCCTGTTTTACTGTATAAAAGTGGCATTACGAGAACACGCCTATATAATTTTGACCCCCTTATACCCCACTTTTATATAGTAAACTGGGGTTTAAGGGGGTAGTCATTATTTTTCTTATTTCTGCTCAAAAACATAGATTGTGGGTACTAGATAGAACCGCCTCGTCGAGGCGGTTCTATCGAGTCCCCGCAATCTATGTTTTGAGCAGAAATAAGAAAAATTCAATTTTTCATCTTAAAATTTCTATTTTTTTTTGCCCAAAAAATGGCAATATATTTGTATAGGCGTGTTTTCGTAATGGGGTTCAAAGGGGTCAAAATTATATAGGTATGTTTTCGTGATGACAAACCGATGTGCAGTGGGGCGTTGAAACTTTGATCCGACCCCTAGGGTCAAGGGTTAGGTCAAGGTCAAGATTATCAAAGAAAGACTTGTGAATTTGACTTCTTTTTATAGCTTGGTTTGACAAAACTTGGTACTCACATTGTTTAAGGATTGCAGGCGCAGAACAAGTTGCCGAAAGTTTATTAAGACCCCCTGTGGGTAAAAGATGAGGTCACACAAAATTTATTTTTAAGAAAACCCGTGAGAGGTCATCTTTTTTTTTTTTTTTTTCTTTTTTTTTTTCTTTTTCTTGACCTGCAGTGACCAAACTTGTTGCACGAATTGCTAAAGGATTGCAGGTGTGTATGAACGTGTTTGAATTTTGATTGCAACCTTACCGCCCTTCCCCCTTCACACTGGTCATTTTGGAGGTCGAAGGTCAAACAGGAAACGGTTGAGCAATGCAACTTGTATAAAGTTTTGAACATATTACATTCCTTTAACCATATTTCATTACGAAAACACACCTATACAAATACATTGCCGATTTTTTGGCCAAAAATTAGAAATTTTAAGATGAAAAATTGTGATATTTTTCTTATTTCTGCTCCAAACATAGATTGTGGGGACTCGATAGAACCGCCTCGACGAGGCGGTTCTATCGAGTACCCACAATCTATGTGTTTGAGCAGAAATAAGAAAAATAATGTATACCCCCTTAAACCCCAATTTTAGTACATAAAAGTGGGGTTCAAGGGGGGTCAAATTTATATAGGCGTGTTTTCTTGATGAAGACAGTTTACGCCTTTAACCATTTTAAGATAGTTTTTAAAGCTGTAAACTAGTATTTGTCCTTGTTTTCAACAATGATAATATCGAAAACAAACGTTACCCCCCTTTTGTTTTTTTTACGCGTAAACATATGAACAAACTATAGCATACAATTATCAACAAAGCTCCTTACTGATCAAAATACAGACAAATTTTTAGAAATATTAACTTAAACATACTCTGTCAATAGTCTGGACTGTGTATAAACTTCAAAAGTATTACTGGAGACCAATAATATCCCTATTTGTTTTTTTAACTATAAGTCTGTGTCATGTATGTAGTCATTTTCGAGTCTAAAACTGTTGTCGTAGCAATCTACCGGCGTTTAACACACTGCGATTTTGGGATAGATAAGGAAACAATTAACAGTTTTCACCAATATTTCAGCTCCTCAGGTCTCATGTTGACAACTACCGTTATACACGAATGTATCGCCTAGAAACGTTACCTTTAAAGAAGATTTTCATTGAGTTTCTCAACAAGTCTATTCGAATCTTCGAATTGCGAAATTATACAAGTAGCATGTCTATTCTTATTGTACTCGTGCATAAATATATATTTTGTATACAAATAGTACAACTACTGCAGTACCGTCATGGAGAGGATACATTTAGGCCATGCCTAAATCCAATCCAATGAGTGAGTGAGTGTTTGAGTTTTACGTCTCACCAACAGCTAAGGTCATACGGAGACGGGACCTCGGTTTAAAGACTCATCCGAAAGTCTGGAAAAAATCAAATCCAATGGCATATTGAAGTGTACATATAGTATATGTTTATGTGTCATAAAATTTCTAAAACAAACGTTACAGCGTACCGAAAACAAAAGCACTGTCGATTACTGGGCTGTATACAGTGAGCATTATATTAACAGCAAGCGATAACAAATATAAATCACGTTAAGGAAAGAAATATAATTCATAAAAATGTACCATTGTTGCCATCTGTGTTATTGCGAAGTTTCACACGATGCTGTTATCACATGCGTTTTGCATGGAAATCATTTTTTCCAACACAAACACATTGTATGAAAACAAATTCTTATCTGATTCAGCAAATTCATCGTTTGTGTTCGTAAAAGTGGATGGTTTTCTACTCGAACAATGTATCCAGATTAAGTTGCATGTGTATGTGCGTGTGTATGCGTGTATGCTTCTAAAAGTACGTTATATATACTCTTGAGCGACATTTTCAGTTGATTCCAGATTTTAGCTTAGATGTTTACATTCCGTTTTATGGGGCTGTAACAATTTTTTAACCGCACGTAATACGGGTGATATCAAGTTAAAGATGATGGGTGTTTTAATATCACTACTTTTTATCACGCGACAGGCGTAAAAACCGACAATACAATACGTGGTAAACTTTTAAATAAAACAGAATCCACCGCCAAATAGTTTTCAATAGGCCTATTCCCAACATATGGGATGTCTGCTCAATTTCATTATTTGCAAGTTTTACACACAAAAAAGTACCTTTACTCTAAGCATACGATGAAGACACTGATCAGACGCCACGTTCTGTGTCGTCTGATCTGGGTCTTCAATGTTTGATATTGTCTAATTTTTGGAATGCAAGGCTATATGTTCTGTGCCTTTCCTTCCATCAGGACCGATTGTATAATTTTTACAATCCAATTTGACATAAAACGCGGTTATAATTATAAATTTGCATCAATTGAAAATAAATTTTAACTGCCGAACGATAAAAACATTTACACATTTAACTGTATTTTATTTCATGTCTATTAAAATTTTATAAGTCAATGTCCTTTGATACAGTTTATTTCTGAAATTTAAATTTCGTGCTCCACTTGTTTTCAAGGAGAAATATTCTCAAAGTATATTGAAGTATAAAAGTGTTTTAATGTAGGATGTCTTTCTTGGCGATATTTTAACAGTCAAAAGTGCCTGCCCAGGGAAACATAAGTGAAGGCAATGATCAGATATCGATACAATTAACCTACATCTCCCATCAGAGACACCACAGGGAAAGAAAACAAACATGAAATAACGAGACCCTAATGGAAACACCAATAGCGGAAAGCCAAAGAAGACAGTTACTTTCCCATGAAGTCAGGAAGTGTGGCTTGCTAAACTGACCGGAACGATGTGACCTAAATAGTATTAACTGTGCCATTAAACTCAAACACAAATAAACAAAACTAGGTGCTATGTAAATGATTGCCGCCAACATGTCAAATCCTATTGCGCTTTGAAAATAGTAGAACATTTAAGTATAAGATAGGTAAAAGCTGCACGTACTTGATTGTTTTACCCTTTTTGAACCGAATTGAATCTTCCTCCTTCTATATAACAGGAGTCCATTTCAAAATCTAGGGTGTCAGATTGTGTTTTCTTCAAAATCCATTTGGAACCGGCTGATCATTTTCCAAACAGTGTAGGCCCTAATCGGACGCCGTGTTCTGTGGCGTCTGATCTGGGTCTGCACTGTTTGCCAACTACCCTTTTTGTGCTTTCAGGTACAAAACGGGGAAAATTATGTTGATAAATATAAGAAAAGGTAATGATCAGGAATAGATACAATTATTTCACGCCTCCCATCCAAGACATCACGAACACAAAATAACTTCACTATAATGAAAAAGTCAATGTCTGAGATAAAGCTGACGTCCGGAATTAAATGTCTTGTCCATTTCAGCAACTGAAAAAGGATGTCACTGTTATCCAGTGTTTAGCAGCGTGACTTTGCGTGTCTGTCGCATGTGCTAATAATTTTACGGCCCCGCCCATAGGGGCTTGAAGAAATATATGGGCTGCATGATGCTCCTACGCAGAGCTGAATCCAGCCCGCACACTAGTACTGGTAAACCGCTTAGAGGAGCTAAGCCTGTCCAGGAACCGCGGTGCGAGGCGGACCGTCAATGCTAATAAACCCTAATAGTTTCATCGAGCGACAGGGCTTGAGATGTCATTTCATTTCGATGTCGGGTAAAAGTCCCATAAAATTGGAAGCAACGTCTCCAAAATGACATTTACAGTGTTGACGGGGACGTTAAAAGTAGCATCAGATTAACAAAGCCATATCGTCACGTTAATACGTCCGTGAAATGAACACCCTTTAAACCGTTTTGTACCAAATGGAATCTTCCTCCTTATATATAGCAGTCCATTTCCAAAGTTAGGGATGTCAGGTTATGTTTTCATCGAAATTTATTTGGAAAATGACTGAACTTTTAGCATACAGTGGTGGCCCTGATCAGACGCCGCGTTCTGCGGCGTCTGATCTGGGCTTGCACTGTTTGCCAGGGTACCCGTTTTGGGGTTTCTGGTACTAAGTGGGTTAAATAGAAGTGAATGCAATGATCAGGAATCTATCCAATTAACCCACACATCCCATCAGAGACACCAAATGGAAAGAAAAACAAACATTAAATAACTAGACCCTAATGGAAATTTCAATAGCGGAAAGTCATAAGGACAGCTTCTTTCCCACAAAATGGCCTATTATGAAGCCAAAACAAAAAGAAATAAGCGATACACACATCTAAAGACAAACCATCACAAAAATAAACCGCGACAGAAAACTGGGGTTTATATGGGTAAACATTATTTTACATATTTCTGCTCCTAGACATAGTTTGTGGGTATTCGTTTTAACCGCATTGAGGCGGTTCTAACGAGCGCCCGTGACCTGTGTTAGGAATGTGAATAAGAAAAATATCACATTTTTGGACCAGTATGCAAAGAATCACCATCACAAAAACACGACTATTCAAATACATTGTAAACTTTACCGCCGAAAAAAGGAGAATTTTATGATGAAAAATTGCGATATTTTTCTTAAATCTGCTCAAAATATTGATCGTGGGTGCTCGTTAGAACTGTCTCATTGATGCGGTTCTAACGATTACCCACAATCTAATAGATCGTGGGTGCTCGTTAGAACTGTCTCATTGAGGCGGTTCTAACGATTACCCACAATCTATAACTTAGAGCAGAAATAATAAAAAGTAAGGTATACCCCTGTAAACCCAAGTTTTTTTTCTGTATAAAACTGGGGGTCAGGGGGGTCAAAATAAAAAGGCGTGATGTATGTCACACAGATGTGTTATTGTATTGTAATAAGCCCCCTTGTCCACCCCCTTTTTGTTAAGAGAAAACTGCGGGTCCAGGCAAGGGTACATATTATTTGAGCCTGCACATGACAAAACCTACAATAAGATTAGTGGAACCATCGAAGACTCAGCTCAACCTCAGCATACAGTGATGCCGGTGCGATTTGAGACAGAAGATGCCTTCCAGAATCAGAAGCTTGTATTTTCTGTTTTATTTACGGCTTCTCATCACGTGAACAAGTCCGTGAAATGAACACCCCGCTAGACCTCACTTCATATAGGGAAATCTTGGGTCTACGGGGGTATATATTATTTTTCTTATTTCTACTCAAAGCCATAGGTTGTGGGTGCTCGTTAGAACCGCCTCAATGAGGCGGTTCTAACGAGCACACACAACCTATGTTATGAGCATTTATAAGAAAAATATCAAGGATTTTCACCAGAAAAGAAGCCATTTTGGAAAAGTGAAAAATGCACTATATCGTACGGGTGAGATATCGTAATGTGAAAACAGAAGTTGAAAATTTCTTCTGCTTCCGTCAAATCGAACGGCTCACTTCTGCTTTCAGAAACTCTTCTGCATCTTCCGAATTTTGAGCAGAAGCTGGAAGACAGAAGATGGTTACGAAGCTGGAGAGAAACTGGAACAACACTGGCGTCCTACTTGGCGATGACAAATGAATGAAATTGTGAAAACAGCCAAAACTTAGAGTAACATGTTTTTTAATCTATTTAAGTAACATTCAAATAATGAACTGGAGGAAATAGTAATGGCTGCCGTTGTTAACGTTGCATTCCATCGTTCTGCATATAAAAATCTGTCACGGTGTGGACAGACATACTACAGCTATTCAATATTATCTAGTATTTAAGTGAGAAAAAAATTAATTGCTGTTTTATATGCCCACACCAAGACAGAAGTTTATGTGCAGAAGGCTGGAATGTAGGCCATTACTATTTCCTCCTTTTGGGAGAGCTTCCTTTTATTTTCCCACTTCCGTTTTTTTCGGCGTGTTCGATTTATTTTCGTTCTTCCATCGTCTGCATATATTCTGTCACGTGGTTTCACGTCTTCTGTCACGTGATCTGCTTCCAGAAGTTCCGAATCGTACCCGGCTTCAGTCTGGCAAGTCTTCGCTTATGCTCTCTGGATAACCCGGCGGCCTTAGAAGAATCCTGTGAACAGCAAAGACGCTGATCAGACTGCGCGGATGCGCAGGCTGATCTGAGTCTTTGGTGGTCGCAGGAGTCCTATTGCAGGTTTTGTCATGCGCAGGCTCATTTTCTTTATTTTTCTGCTGAAAATATAACTTGCATTGTGAGCACTCGTCAGAGACGCCTCATTGGCGTTTATGACAGAAAACAAAACAGTGCGGGGCAGGTGGGGCATGGCAGGACGTGTAAGGGAAGGGTTGGTCAAGCCAGGATATGCGAGGCCAGATCAGGCTTGGCCAGGCCAGGCCGCACCGGGGCGGAGCAGAGCGAGGCGGGGCGGGCGGGGCAGGGCGGGGCAGGGCAGGGCAGAGCAGATTGGTGCAAAGGCAGGCGCAAACGGTTAGGCAGGTAGGTGCGTACTTGTTTGGGTATCTGTCTGATGCTAGACCTTGAAAATACCTGTTTATTACCTAATACCACTTGATGCACTAATTGGTGGGACGGCTTGAGTTCATGTGATTAATCGAGCGGAGAACCATATGTAAAAGTATTTCATTTCGCTCCTGAAACCAATTCATTTTCAATACATATATAATCCTATCTGGTGTAGCAAAATGCTTTTCATGGTTTGGATTACACTTTCCTTAAAGACTGTAGACTGTTTGAAGACGACACAACAATGTAAGTTACATGTAATAAAAACACTTTATCACATGACGTCGCGTCTGAGAGTAATAACGCCATGTAATAAATACGATAATCCACTCGTGGATTACATATGCAAATTATTCGTAACTTTACATATGCGACATCCTTAACGACGTCGCGTTTACTAATAAATTGACATTTTTGTTAAACCAATCGTGAGTAAAATGCGTTATAAATGCCATATGATAAATAGAATATTGCATTCGTGCCCATGTATCATTGAATTTATTAAACTCATTGATGAAAAGAGAAAAAAGCTCGGCAAAGCCTCGCATTTTATCTCTTTTCCTCAACTCGTTTAAAAATTCAATAATACATGGTTATTGAATTTATTAAACTCGTTGAGGAAAAGAGAAAAATGCTCGGCAAAGCCTCGCATTTTATCTCTTTACCTCAACTCGTTTAATAAATTCAATAATACATTAGCACTCATGTAAGATCCTCTATGATAAGCACTGGTTGGGTTAAGGTCGCAAAAATGGTCCTGAACGTGGGTGAAGGCTCTATCTGTCTTTACTTTAAACAAACAGTGTAGACCCAGATCAGACGCCGATCTTGGTTTACTCGGTTTGTCAACGCCTTATTTTTTAGGGGTTGCCCTATTCAGCCCCTTTTGGGACGTGCGGGTACTTCATTTTCATTTCGCTCTTCAACAGTACTCATTATCTTTAATTTGCACAAAGTTGAACTCCATTGATCAATGAATACATGGACAATAGCCCTGAGGATGATGCACTGATGCAATATTTCACACTGTTTTTTTGTTATTATTTTCATTTCTATTATTTTTTTTCTGTATTTTATTTTATTATTTTTACGTTAAAATTTTTATCATTAAAAGACTCTAGATTCAATTTAAGACTGTATTTATTTATTTATTTATTTATTTATTTACAAAAAGCATGTAAAGAAAATAAGTCAAGTGAGTCAAAGGCGAACATTTAAGATCAGAGGCACGAGATCGGGCCTTGATAAGTTAGTCCTGTTCGTTAGACTAACTGAGTGACTGAGTTTTACTTCCCACCAACAACTTAGGTCGTATGGAGACGGGACCTCGGTTTAAAGACTCATCTGAAAGTCTGGAGAAGCCCGGGATCGATCCTGCGACCCCTGGTTTACAAGGCGAGTAGCGTAACCACTACACCATTGAGGCTTCTAAGACCTGTTCGTAGCCAACTTAAACGCATAGCCACTTTTTGGGTCGATTGTTTATCAATCGACCCAAAGGTATAAAGGACAAAACCTCTATTAGTGCTGGAGTCCACGTGACTATCACTGATTTGTAGGAATCCACGCAGATTATTTATAGAATTTTATCGCCGTGAGGTCAGCGTGTTTACGTGAAAAGGTTAACTGTAAAATCTGGGCTGGAGTCCTGGTTGGGTTAGGCAAACAGTGTAGACCCAGATCAGACGCCGCAGAACGCGGCGTCTGATCAGGGTCTTCACTGCTTGCTTAGAGTATAGGAATTTAAGGGTCAGGCGCCGAAAAACGCAGCGTCTGATCAGGGTCTACAGGGCTCGCTTTCAGTAAAGGAGTTTAAGGGTTAAACGAAACTTTCCCCGCTCAGGCCCATTTTTCCTAACTACACCCAGAGACAATCGACCCACCGGTACTCTCAGTGCTTTGATTTAAGACGCTATTATTGCTTCTGCATGTCTGAAAGCAGACATGGTCGTCTTTTGTCATAAAGACTGGCCCATTCGCAGAGAGGCGGTTCCAACGAGTACTCGCAATCTATGATATTAAGTTAAATTAGGAACAATAATGTATACCTCTGCAGACAACATTTTTCTATATACCTAAACGTGGGGTTTACGGGAATAAAAATTTTATATAGGCGTGTTTTCGTGATGGTTTGAACAGTGCATAGCAAGTTGCAAAGAATATGTAAACGCATAGAAATATTTCATGGTATGGCCTTATGAATAAAGCACACAATAACATGACATTTTTATTTCCTTTGGTGATTTACGACCGAGTCAACACTCATGTGGAGCCCACTTTTCCTAGGGAGGCACATACTGAAACTGTTCACTGTTAGCTGGTTACTATCAAATGTCCTTCTTTTTAAATCATAGGAAGAGGAAGAATGGCAGTCATTAGGATAACGCAGCCGTGCCACATAGTGCATTTTTCTCATCTCCAAAATGGTTACTTTTCTGATGAAAATCCGTGATATTTTTCTTATAGATACTGCTAACATAGGTTGTGGGTACTCGTTAGAACCGCCTCATTGAGGCGGTTCTAACGAGTACCCACAACCTATGTCTTGGAGCAGAAATAAGGAAAATACTGGTTATCCCCGTAAACCCCCGTTTTCTATATATAAAATAGGGTTTAGGTGGGTCTTTATTTCACGGACGTGTTCACGTGATGAGATACTATTTCATGATCAATTTTCACAGATGAATGTTACCGTCCCTGAGAGGATCGAACCCGCGACCTCCGTGCGCATCTTACTGCTGATTCTTAAAACAATAATATACTTGATGTTTTTACAGGTGATCTTACCATTTACATTTTTCTCCGGATACTCCAGTTTCCGCGCAACATCCATGCACATTGTTATTTTTTGGAAGGGATTTTTTGTTGTTTTTTGTTCGAGCACACCGATTTTTATTCAGGATCTGTTCGGTACACATAAAGCATTCTTCAAAGGACAAAAAATAAGAAAAGAATAAAAACAGAAATACCATCCCTAAACAAGTTACTTCGACAAACATTTTTTAGGGAAAAAAAATGGATTCTTAACAGAAAAATCCCCACGCGAGGAAAAGTGAACGTTTTCTGAAACCGGCCCGACCCTTTGCAAAGCTGTTTTGACGGATTTCAGCTGTCAAAGTCACTTTTGTATAAACATCCAGGAATCCCCCGGAAAAGTTAAGGACAGAACTTACGTTGTATAAGATAGGCAATTCAGCGCAGTGCATTGAGCATATACATGGATATTGTTTAAAAAAACTTTCGACCCTATACAGTATGCGAGGTACACAGAGACGGTTTACTTTGTTAACAGAAAGGCACAGAAAGTGCGCTCTTGCCCGCACACTAGTACTGGTAAACCGCTTAGAGGATCTAAGCCTGTCCAGGAACAGCGGTGCTAATCAACCCTATTGGTTTCATTGGGCGACAGGGCTTGAGATGTCATTTCATCTCATTGTCGGGTAAAAGCCCCACAAAATTGGAAGCAACGTCTCCAAAATGACCTTTACAGTGTTGACGGGGACGTTAAACCTCAAATCAAACAAACAGAAAGTGCGCTTATTACGTCGAATACGGTATGGCGTGCTCAATTTAGATATATATACTGTTCACAAAAAGTAGGCGATATTTTATTTTCAGGCTGAATATTGGGAAATAAATAAAACGTTACCTGGCCAAGATGGACTATCAAATATCCATAAATTGAAACATTAATTCCAGTGATCATGTCATTATGTAGCGACACGGCGACCAATCTTCTAATCGTCAACGTCAGTTTTCACAGGCCCTCAATAACGTGTTGGACCGCTTCGATTGTCACAGCAGGCAATGAATCGTCGCCGAATACTTCCAATTAGTCTACGAATCGTGAATTGAGGGATCTTTCACCACTCTTCTTGAAGTGATGCACCAAGCTCACCCAGGGTCCTTGCAGGCGGATCGCGGCTTCGGTCTCGTTTCCCGAGGATGTCACATGCGTATTCGATGTGGGATACGTCTGGAATCATCGCAGGCCATGGTATTGTCCGAATATTTTGCCGTTGAAAGTACTCAGTTACGACGCGTGCCCGATGAGCCCTAACATTATCGTCCTGGAAGATGAATCCGAAATCGTGGCGTCGAGCAAACGGTATCACGTGAGGAACCAACACGTTATCACGATAGTACCGTCGTGTAACTCTGCCTTGGCACACGTGTAAGTCTATTTTTCCAGTCATGGTGATCCCACACCATGTCAAACCAGACCCTGCTCCATATCTATCATGAGCAACTCTAGCTGAGTCTGTATAAAGTTCACCAGTACGACGCCAGACTCTTCTACAACCATCACGAACGTGCAAGTTAAACCGGGATTCGTCACTGACATTACGTGAGACCACGGATTAATGTTCCTGTGTACACCACACAAAACGTGCTCTACGGTGCCAAGCTGTCAACGGCAGTACAACTTGCGGACGCCGTGCCGTAAGGTCACTCGTGTGAAGGCGATTTCGGATCGTCTGTCTAAAGACATTAACCCCTCTTCCTCGGCGCAGACATTGCTGAAGATCTGTTGACGTTAGTCTACGGTTGCGTAACGCTTGATTGACAACAAGGTGGTCATCGCGTCCGTTAGTACTCTTCTGGAGTTCACTTTTCTGCAAATCCGGTACTGCTCCTGTCCTACGATATTGTGCCCATAGTCGACCGACAAATGACTGTGGCGTATTCATAACATTTGCCGTTTGCAACTGCGTACTTCTGGTCTGGAGCATACCAAATGTTCTCCAACGTCGACCTCCCTTTTGCCGTATCATGGTTCTAATAACGAATTTGTTTATGAAATCGTTTCATACAACACTTCAACAGTCGATACAGAAAATTTTATCAAAACCTCGCATCAATAAAACGGTATGTCACTACTGGTAAAATTCACGTGCTTCCCAAATGTACAATTAATGCCCCTGTGCTACGCCACTCGAGCATAAATATCATACTTCTCAACGATAGAATATACACAGATGATAGTCAATTGACATGGTATACCCGATATCTGATTATGCCTAATGTTTAGGCTGATGGGCTCGCTGGAACCCGAATATCCCCTACTTTTTAACAGTATATTAAGCCACAGTCTCGCTGTCACAGATATTAATGGTTCGGTGTTACTACCTTTTCTTAAACCGGCCCCGATAGCTCAGTTGGTAGAGTGTCCGATCCGGGGAACGGGAGGTCACGGGTTCGATCCCGGGCCGCGACACACCAAAGTCGTTAAAAATGGTACTAGCTGCTCCTCGCTTGGCACTCAGATTTACGGGGTAGAGCTAGGACTGGTCGACCCAGTGTCAGGATAATGTGACTGGGTGTGGTATCATGCAATGTGATTGGGACATGATACTTCAGTGAGTCAGCACTATAAAAGTGAGCATTGAGCTCCCTGTCGCAACCAGACATCGTCGTGATATGACTGAAAAATTGTTGAAAGCGACGTCAAACCCGAATTCACACACACACACACCTTTTCTTAAACAATACAATCATCATCTGAACAAAACAGAAGTAGAGGCAATGATCGGGAATCGATAGAATTAACCCACAGGTCCCCTCAGAGACACCAAAGGGAAAAAAAAACACAAACACGAAGCAACAGACCCCAACGGAAACACCAACATCGGAAAGCCAAAACGACAGTTACTTTCCCACAAAATGGCCAAAAGGCTATCCAAAATAAAATAATATAAGCCACACAAACACGAATTCCACTGGGGGGGGGGGGGGGGTTAAATCGGTTTTACGTGACCACAATCATCGCCCTTACTTCCGTCGCAATTTAGACAAATAATTTGTTAAGTCCGCGTGAAGGCCTCCTAACTCATCAGTGCAACATCTTCGTGAACACAAAAATCAAACAACCACAGAGATGAAACAACGGTGAGGACTCGACAGCAAGAAACAACAAAAATGCTGGAGCAAAAGAAAACCAACAGTTAGACTCCAGTGGGCCCGACAAGAGACAGGAGCATCAGGTACCAACCAACATAAGCCTTTACGTTGGAACCGTCATAGAATCTGAGGCATGACCCACAGGCGTGCAATTAAAGAGGGAAGCAAAGTTGTCAACCGTGATTGACATTTATGTTGTATCCAGGCTTGTGAAATCCACACACCTTAAACCCCACCTTATATAGAAAAACTGGAGTTTACGGGGGTATAAATTATTTTTCTTATTTCTGCTCCAAAGACATAGGTTGTGAGTACTCGCTAGAAGCGCCTCACGAGCACCCACAACCTATGTTTGCTGTAAAAATAAGAAAAATATCACCGATTTTAATCAGAAAGCAGCCATTTTGGAGATGTGAAAAAATGCACTCTGTCGCACGGGTTTGTTTTCGTCATGACCATACAATGCAATACAATACTACACAATATAATACACTCACACGAAATGTAATGCAATACAATAGAATACAATACAATTCAGTGCAATATCTTTATTGTTTCAACCCATCATTTGGGATAATCACAACATGTTCTATAAACAATATAATATGAAATACAATACTTACACAATGAAATGATATTTACCTAATAAGCATACAGCGCTGAAACATTGTCAGTCAACGTTACTTCGAAGTCGCGATAACGAATCATGGTGCTTCGATGCCTCGTGGCTACTATAATATAACTGACTGACTAGAAATATTAAGAAGAAAACTAGCGCTGAAACTGATAGAGTTAATGAAACTCAAGAGGGCATTTACGAAAGATGTATGGTTTGAGTGGCATGATAGAAACGGGCTACTTTTTTATGACTGTACCTGGAAACTCAAATATAAAACAATTGGTTTTGTTTATCTAATAAATCAAAATTAGGGCAGTGTTTTCTCACTGAGGCAAAAAGTCCACTCCTTATATTACACCGCAATAAAACACGTGTTTACTGTGTTCACTGACCGTTCAAAGGCGGTTCTTCTGACGTGGTTTATTTTTGTTATGGCTTGTCTTTGAGTGTGTCTATCGCTTATATTTTTTGCTTTGGATAGCCAATTGGCCATTGTGTGTGTATGTAACTGCCCTTTTGTCTTTCCGCTAGTGATGTTTTCATAAGGGTCCAGTTGTTTCATGTTTGTTTTTCTTTCCCTTGGTGATGGGAGCTGTGGGTTAATTGTATCGATTCCTGACCATTGCCTTCACTTCTGTTTTCGTCTTCTATTTCGAAAATATTTTTTGTCTTATGATACCCACATACCCTATCATTACTTGGTATCTTAAAAAACTTCCCGCTTCTATAGCTAACCTATGGTTGCTTAACGTATTTTTGTAAGAATAAGCCTATGAGACTTAATTTTACCTCTGAAATATAGCTTTCTACTCCAATCTACTTTAATAGAATCAGTATATGGAACCAGTATTAAAAAAAATACAGTTGTTTCTGAAACTACTTCATCTGGTTTTATACTTGCCATTTTACATAAGCTTGTGAGAACCAAGTAAATATGCGTTCTTTACGGAGGTTTTCAGCCGAAACTAGTAGTATGACCCATCTTCTTTCTTACGAATGTTTTATTGCTCTTAAAGGAACTCATTTTTGATATTTTTTGCCTTCACTGCAGCTGGTGTTGTGCCATGTGGCGGCCGTAAAACGTCTCCCCGTACATCAACCATAGTGCAGTTAATATTTTACTTTTGGTCCTTTGAGATCAGCGTGTATATTCGGAGAATTCAGAAATTAATTATTGGTTTAGACTCATATTCTAGACAAGTTTTTAATTATTTGGACCCCATTTTGATTTATATCAGTCTTTGAATCGACTGGATATTCGAATCCGCTAAATTGCAGTATGTTTCCTCTGGCTTTCTTTGCCGGATCATTACAGGGTCACTGGTGAGGCTTTATTAGCCGAAACTACGTAGTATGACCCATCTTCTTTCTTTTGAATGTTTTCATTGCTCTTAAAGTAACTCATTTTTTATATTTATTTGCCTTCTCTGCAGCTGGTGTTGTGCCGTGTGGCGGCCGTAAAACGTCTCCCCGTACAACAACTATAGTGCAGTTTATAATTTACTTTCTGTCCTTTGAGATCAGCGTGTATATTTGGAGAAATCAGAAATTAATTATTGGTTTAGACTCATATTCTAGACAAGTTTTTAATTATTTGGACCCCATTTTGATTTATATCAGTCTTTGAATCGACTGGATATTCGAATTCGCTAAATTGCAGTATGTTTCCTCTGGCTTTCTTTGCCGGATCATTACAGGCGAGACTAAAGCCTATCTAGTCATATATAGCCGTAAGTAATACTCTTGAACTACGTTTCACTATGTTTGCCGATCTGCTACGTTTATAAAACTCATAGTAAAACTTAGCCTTCAATATACTACCATTACGCAAACACTCCTATAAAAATACATTGCCACCTTTATCGCAGAAAAAACGAAACTTTTATGATGAAAAATTGTGATATTTTTCTTATTTCTGCTCAAAATATAGATTGTGGGCACTCGTTAGAACCGCCTCATCGAGGCGGTTCTAACGAGTACCCACAATCTATATTTTAGAGCAGAAATAAGAAAAACTAGATCGCGCAGTCCATGGCGCGCCATCGCAAATCCCCACGTTCTGACCTCTTCCAGGGACCCCTGGGGGCTGGTCCAAAAATTAATGTGCTCTTGCAGAAGCCATTCATGTAAGTAACTCACACACCAAATTTGGTTGAATTCCAATGAACGGTATAGGAGGAGATAGCCGGACAGGCGGACGGACGGACGGACGGACAGACGGAGGCGATAACAATATCCCCACTTTTCTTCGAAAAACGTGGGGATAATAAGGTATACCCCCGGAAACCCCAGTTATACTATATAAAAGTGGGGTTCAATGGGGTCAAAATTAAATAGGCGTGTTTTCGTGGTGAGTGTAACTGTGGCCTGAAGGGGGATAATTTCAGCCTGTGATATCAGCGGTGATAAAAATCAGAGTACCGGGAAATTGGAATGTACGCCGCCGGAGAAAAAAGAAATTCTCGTAGATGTTATCAAAAAGGGAAATGATCCAGGTTTCAGCCTTATGATCTTCATTGTCACAGCAACGGACACCGTGAATTAGTAAAATGGTCCTCCATTGTGCAAGGTAGACTTCAACAATGTTTGGATGAAAGAAACACAGCTCAGCATCTGAAATAAATTAAAAATAATAATGATGGATTATCCCTTTGGTAACCTAAACCTTGTCAATGGGATGAGACTACTTTTTTATTTCATTCACGATCACGACTTAAAGACCGCCTTAGAGGGTTGCTTTGCAAAGTCTGAGAAAGAGTAATCCTGGAACTGCAGTCCGAAATCAAAAGTAAATATGTTGTTTATGTACCCTCTTTTTATCCCCACGCTTTTTAACAAGGCATAGTTGTGAAACTCGGCTAAGCAAATTTATTAATGACTGAGCAAAATTGGACAAAGGGGGACAGGTGGACACATTTATTCTGGACTTGAGGCTTTTGACACCCCACCACATGAACTACTTAAATCTAATTTAACTAAATATGGAATATAGATTCCTTTCTTTGCTACAGAAAACAGTGCGTTGTGGTGAACCTTCGGAGTGGGCTCCAGGTTTGTCTGGAGTCCCACAAGGGACTGTTCTTTGTCCACTGTTGTTCTCCCTGAACAACAGTGATATTTCCATTGACAATGACGCAAAAGTTAGACCGTTCGCAGATGACTGTGTTTGCTACCGGGATATAAGAGATACATATGACTCACTGAAACTTCAGAATGATATCAGATAACTAGGAAGAGACCTAATAAAATTGAGGCTTCTTACATCTTAGAGGGAACGGTCCTCGAGAATGTGCATTCCATTAAATACCTTGGTGTGACAATCACACACAATTTGTTATGGAACTCACATATTAGCAACGTGTGTACTTAAGCAAATAGAACGATCGTTTTTCTGAGGCGAAATCTTCATCAGTGTTCCCAGGATGTAAAAGAGGCAGCATAGCAGCACATAAAGGACGTGTTCACCCAATCTTGGAATATGGTAGTTGTATTTTGGACCCCAGTGGAGTGGTCCTTAATGAAGAAATTGAAAAGGTTCAGAATATAGCTGATAGATTTGTAACAAGCTTTCGAAAAGGTCTAATATCTGAGAAATTGTCCAGATCCCCACCCCTAAAGCTTATGATAAGTTAAATTTAGAGACGCCAACAAGGGTGGGCCCGATTCCGCCGGGGACAGGCCCAGCCTCCCAACTTCATAAAAGGGCATATATTTCAGAAACCATTCAGATCCCCATCCCTAAACTATATATACTCTTGCTCTTTATGATTAAAACCTTCATTGACACCAACGGCCCCGCGGTGTTCGCCGGGCACCCGCTCCACTTCATTAACGGCCTTACATCTCAGAAACTTTTACAGTCCCCACCCATAAACCATATATATCATAAGAATCTTATATCATAAGAATCTTATATGGTTATAAGGGTCACGGTCCGGCATCACGAGGCTTGCCGAGTGATGCCGGACAGTGATCCCGAGGGACGGATTTTTCTATCCACCCCTCACACCCATATAGGATTCTTTTTCTTGCATACCTTCCATTTCTTTGCGCGGATTTTAATGCTGCAGTCACTTCGAGTACCGGCGTCCGCCATATTGTGATGACAGTACAGGGATGTTTAGTGACGTCACGTAACGTGCAGTGACGTCAACCTTAACGACGGCGCATACGAGGTCGTAATCAACCAGTGTATTTATAAAACTCGCGATTATATTCGATTTTGGGTCGGAACAACAGGGTCAGAACATACATTTCTATCCCAGGGTAAAGTCACGGAATCGCTTGTCTGGTGTGCAAAAATCATGTTTCTTATGATAAGACGCATTTAGTGACACCAGCCCTAAGGTCCCTCGGGTGTGAGCCATGACCAACCCTCTCCACTTCATAAAGGGCCTAATATCAGAGAGACTGTTCAGATCCAAACCCCTAAACCTTTTATATTCTTGTTCCGTATGATAAGACGCATTTAGTGGCACCAACCTTGGGATCATCCGGGTGTGCCAGAGCCATGACCCACCCCTTCCACTTCATGAAAGGTCTAATATCTGATTTTGTTTTCAGATTCCTGCCCTTTAACTATAAATATTGATTATTCCCTTGCTTTTAAAATGTGTTTGAGGATATTGTGAATACCTGCACCCAGCTGGCTGTCTGTCGGTCTGTCTGTCACGCTATCTTCTCCTTAACCACTGGAGTAGTAAGGGCGTCACTTGGGCGCCATGGACTGCGCATGCGCAGCATTTGTATCACTTCCGGTGAAACGTAAGCGAAACGATTAGATGACGAAACTACCCTAAATATCGGACGAGTGTTCGAATGACGTAAATTACCGTAATTACGCCGTAAGTATCCTAAATGTTGAGGCGAAAGATGTTCCCGCGGATTGGCAAAGTTCGCCGTCCCCGATCAGGTCGGGGGTGATCGGGGTCTACCCCGTTCGCTCGAGCGATCCTATCCCAATATTTAGGGAGATACTACCCTGTATAGTATCGATGAAATTAAGTCTCTCACCCGCAAACCAATTATCGCCTCGAAAACCGGGAAACAATGGAAGGTGTTGGAAGAGCTCGACTCGATGCGAGAAACTAGTAATGGACCGCGTCCCGGAAAAAAAAAAGTTTGGTTCGTTCGATTTTAGGTTTAACGTCCCCGTCAACGCCGTATAGATCATTTTGGGAGGCGTTGCTTCCAGTCGCGCGAGACCTTTTCCGGACATATCTACGACATTTGAATCTCGGAGAATCTTTCTCGGCTACGGAATTTATACGGATATCAGGGGGGCGTAGCCAGAGCAAAAAAAAAAAAAAAATATTGATCAATACAGAGCGAGTTTGGTCATGTCTAAATGATCTCATCTGATTGGTTGGAGCAATGAGTTAAACCTTTCTGCGTGCTGGTCAAGACCTCAGTTTCAAAATGAATTCGTGTTGTAAAGTGTCAAACCACGCGATAGAAAAACATCTTTACTCCGAGAGTATGGGAGCTTCTGTCTTTTCAAATAGACGTGTCATGTTTGATAGTATCAAGAAGTGTTTGGATAAGCCTGACAAAAAGAACGTGTGCGGTAAAAGGCTCGAACTCATAAAAACCTTTACTTTTGACATAGGAATTTTGGGATACAGCAGACGAACGAGCAACACCATTAAAGTCGTGTGTACTCAAACCAGGAGAAAAACGCTTGTCATAACCGCTTATCCGATAGTGACATTCATCGAACGTGTTTAGACACGTTGTATCCAATCAGCGACAGCCGTGAAAGAACCAATCGGATTGTACCGCATAAGTATATATACCTCGTTCGCGCGGTACTGTGTCATTCAATAAGGAAACATGGCAAACTACAGATGTCGGTTCAGTCTCGGGAATGATCGTTACATGGAAGTGCACGAATGGAAGGGCGAGTTACGGGTCGATATCAGGGAGTGGAAAGACGATAAACCGACTAAGAAAGGAATCAGTCTAAACTTGATGCGGTGGAAGAATTGGCTCGATCAGTTGGAATACGTGGATAAGGCATTAGAAAAGAAACAGGTCTATAGATGTTATCTCGGAGGGAACGTATTCTGTAAGATCGGCGAAAATAGTGTCTGCGTAGATATAAGACAATACTGGAAACCACGGGACGAAGTTGTACCAACGAAAACGGGAATATGCTTGAGGCCATCGGAATTCAATCGTTTGAAAGACTTGTTATCAGAAATAGGAAATACATTGCCCGAACTCAACCCAGTGGTCCCTTGCTTTCTGCAAAGTGACCATTTGAATCAGTTGGGAGCTTTACAGTGCTCAGAGTGCAATCCGAACGATTACCAAAACTGGTGAAGACAGTGACACGAACGAAAGTAAATTGTCATAAACACGAAACAGACGTATACAACGCGTCATAATAATGGAGCATGATTGCGAATACGTGACAGAATATAGAGTGATAGACCCCAAATGACAAATATAAATATGTTTGGTATGGCAATGATGACTTTGGCGTTGTTGGATGAACTGTTGTTATGGCTGAGGTGTTTTCAATTACGACGGGAAGCCAGGGAGGCTGCGGAGCGCTTTATAGAAGCGTTTGAGAGACACGATGACGATGTATCGCACTTATATAGCGTTATATTGTAAATTACATGCATACTTTTTATCCCCTCGCAACAAAGTTGCGAATGGGGATATAGCATCGGTGCCGTGCGTCCGTGTGTTAGTGTGTGTGTGTGTGTGTCTGTGTGTGTGTGTGTGTGTGTGTGTGTCTGTCCGGAACCTTGTGAGCAGGATAGAAGACACAGTATTCATCGTAGAAGCATCAAACCTTCCACAAATGTTCACCATGTACAGAGGATGAACCCTATTGAATTTCAAGGTCAGGGGTCAAAGGTCAAGGTCACAATGGACTTGACCTTGAAAACCTTGTGAGCAGGATAGACGACACAGTATTCATCGTAGAAGCATCAAACCTTCCACAAATGTTCACCATATACAGAGGATGAACCCTATTGAATTTCAAGGTCAGGGGTCAAAGGTCAAGGTCACAATGGACTTGACCTTGAAAACCTTGTGAGCAGGATAGAAGACACAGTATTCATCGTAGAAGCATCAAACCTTCCACAAATGTTCACCATGTACAGAGGATGAACCCTATTGAATTTCAAGGTCAGGGGTCAAAGGTCAAGGTCACAATGGACTTGACCTTGAAAACCTTGTGAGCAGGATAGACGACACAGTATTCATCGTAGAAGCATCAAACCTTCCACAAATGTTCACCATGTACAGAGGATGAACCCTATTGAATTTCAAGGTCAGGGGTCAAAGGTCAAGGTCACAATGGACTTGACCTTGAAAACCTTGTGAGCAGGATAGACGACACAGTATTCATCGTAGAAGCATCAAACCTTCCACAAATGTTCACCATGTACAGAGGATGAACCCTATTGAATTTCAAGGTCAGGGGTCAAAGGTCAAGGTCACAATGGATTTGACCTTGAAAACCTTGTGAGCAGGATAGAAGACACAGTATTCATCGTAGAAGCATCAAACCTTCCACAAATGTTCACCATGTACAGAGGATGAACCCTATTGAATTTCAAGGTCAAAGGTCAAGGTCACAATGGACTTGACCTTGAAAACCTTGTGAGCAGGATAGACGACACAGTATTCATCACAGAAGCATCAAACCTTCCACAAATGTTCACCATGTACAGAGGATGAACCCTATTGGATTTCAAGGTCAGGGGTCAAAGGTCAAGGTCACAATGGTCTAACATATTCAGATTGGATTTTCATGTTAATGAATGGTATGCAGTTGCGAGGGGATGCTACGCTTGCGTTGCCTTGTTGAATATTTGTTTCAAACTTTATATATCCATTGTTTCCACGTGACACAGTATACACACTTGTTTTCATCGTTTTGTATCCTATAGGTTTAGTATCGTTTTATAGTTTTGTAAGAATATTCGTTTGCCATAGTCTTCGTTAAAATAAAGATGACTGACTGGAAGCAATATTTATCTTCCTTGTATTTTAATCCCAAATCCCCAGGCAGTTACCTAGGGCCGGAGAAACTGTACCAGATCGTCAAAACTCGAGGCCAATTTAAAATTGGCAGGCACCGCATACGCAAATGGCTGCAAGACCAGGAGTCGTATTCCCTGACTAGAGGCGCCAGACGTAAATATACCCGGTCTAGGGTAATTGTGGCTGGCATTGACAGTCAGTGGGATATGGATCTGATGGATATGGTTGACATTTCCAAACAGAATGACGACTATCGATACGTACTGGTCTCCATAGACATTTTCTCTCGTTTTGCTCATTGCCGGCCCGTAAAAAGTAAAAAAGGGGTCGATATTGTCACAGCCCTACGAGTCATTCTTAAAGGACCGAGAAAACCTAACACGATTAGGACTGACCGAGGTATGGAATTCCGTAGTAAAGAGGTCAATACATATTTAAAAAACAAAAACATCCATCATTTTTACGCCCTGAATACGGAGACCAAAGCAAATTACAGCGAACGGTTAATCAAGACTTTAAAACATAAGTTGTTTAGGTATATGATGAAAAATAGAACGCAGCGGTATGTCGACATTCTTCAAGATGTAGTTCACAGCTATAATCAAACCGTACATAGAAGTCTCGGTCAACCCCCGGCTTCCATTTCAAAGGAAAACGAAGGCGAAAGTAGGCTGCAGCAGTATTTATTGAGACAGGCCGGGGACAAATCGAAAAAAAAGAAGCAAACGGAAAACCAAAAAGCAGTACAAATTTAAACTCGGTCAAACGGTACGCATATCGCACGTGAGAACTTTATTCGATAGAGAATATTCGCAAAAATGGACTGGCGAAATATTTAAAGTCAGCTCGCGTTTTAGAAGAGAGGGTATCCCGGTTTATAGGCTCGAATCCTGGGATGACGAAAAAGTGGAAGGTACCTTTTATGAACAGGAACTTCAGAAGATTCGCGTGGACGATTCTACCGAATATTACATCCAAGAGATATTAAAAAGACGCGTCCGAAACAAGCGAAAAGAAGTTCTCGTTCGCTGGTTGCACTGGCCCAAGAAATATGACAGCTGGATTCCGGAAGAAGACGTGAAAGACTACTCGTAGTCAGAAATCACGTGAATTTATGTCGGACAAAATAGACATACACACCAATTCGTATTCATTGTTTGACAAGACGCCAAGATGAAAATTACCAACGTGGTATATAGCGCCCAATTAAATTGTCCGATCGACCTGATAGAATTATGTCAACGTATATGGAACGCTCGATATGACCCGAGATCTTTTCCAGGTCTTATATGGCAGCATAGAACTATCGATGGCAACTGTCTCGTGTTTTCCAGTGGTGCTATCAACTGCAATGGAAGAGCCTCAGACGTAGAAGAGGGACGGAAACGTTTGCGCAGATATGCCAGACAGCTTCAAACACTAGGTTATCCCGCCAGCCTAGGAACGGTTAGGATGTTGACAGCGTCTGCCAGTCACTCTCTTAGCGCTGAATTGGACTTAAAGGCGTTGGCTGAGGAAAGAAGTGTAGTGTACGAGCCAGAGTTGTTTCCGGCTCTAAATTTCAAAATAGATGGCGTAAATTTTTGCTGCTTTCATACCGGTAAAGTGGTAATCACGGGTATCAAATTTATGAATCAAATGGATGACGTGGTTTTACCAACACTGATCGAGCTTGAGCTCTATACTCGTAAGAAGCGGTGACAAGAAACGCCGACTAAAATCATGGAACATTCCAAAGTTTTCCGTTCCATTCGCTATTTAGCGACCTTGAGAGATGCCTTACCCGTGGATCGTAGAACCCTGTTACGAAATATTACTCGATTGCAAATGTCATCCATTAGAGAGGTAGCCAAAAGACTGACCAACGGAACGATCAATCCTCTAAGAAGGGATGCAAGACTCTTCGAAAGGAGAAGGCTCGCGCTAAGAACGTTAGGGTCGAATAGAGTTAGTTTCCAGAGAAAGAAAGCATTGGTAAACAGACATTCGTCGTCCATTCCGTCTATGCTGAGAAGCGTTTACCTGATACAAACCATCGTGGACGAGATCCGAACCACCGCAGAAACATGACAGATTTTTACGCTTATCTCAGTAGCAAAGACTCTTTGGATTTACGTAAGAACAACAACCCTTCCGACTTTTGGATCCAATTTCATAAAACCTGTACTCTGGACGGTCACTGGGTGTGCGCTCTCAAACAGATATCTTTGACGTTAAACTTTACGCCTAGATCGAAAAGAATATATCTCTGTTGCGATATCGTGGAGGAATCCTACGTAAGAAACAGAACTATACCGGTGTTGAGAAATATCGAGATCGACAACCGATATAAAAAAACTCAAATCTGACAGGTTTGAAGACGCCATCTATCTTCCCGTAAACGTGTCAAACTTGACCGCCCTCAGATTATATCTACTAGACGAGGATTTACAACCCGTCACTTTCGATTCGAACGATCTGCATTGCGTGTTACATTTTAAACAAAATGGGCTCAGTCGAAGTGTACGATATTAAATCGCAAAAATGGGTCCCCTATATACCAGACTATAACAAATGGTACCAACATTTTAAAGACTTGAGCGACGGGTACGTTCAACCCGATCACCTCGGTCGTTACGTGGTGGGCGTGGGTGAAAGAAACAGAAAATTGAAGGAAAGTCAAAGACCCGTGGTAAAATTGGTCAGCCCGGTCGCTCAAGCGGTAGAGATGGCAAAATCCGACATTGAACGTAAGAAAGAAGGTGGTAAGAAGCGTAAGAAGGGAACGGTTGCCAGAAAAGCATTACCCAAAGAATTTAAACGGTACGCTTACAACCCGGAAGATCAAGTTTAAAGAACGAAATGGACAATTGTCATCAGGAAAATTTATCGTTATTTTCATTACCACCATCAGATACAGCTTTTCAGTCTAGAGAATGGATCGAATATCGACCTTCAAATCAAGTCACTTCCACCTCAGCGATAGATTTTAACATTCCCCCTCAGTCATCCGCTTACGTCGATCTCAAACACAGCGTGTTAAACGTGAAACTGCGCTTGACAGATGCTCAAGGTGTTCCGGTAAAAGAGGACCGATCTCTCGGACTGATAAACCTTCCATTGCACACGATATTTAGACAGGTAGACGTCACATTTCAGCAGACATCGCTGTCTCATATCGGAACTAATTACGCTTACAAAAGTTACATAGATACAATTCTTAAAACCAATCAAGCCACGCAGGAAAATATACTGTCCAGTCAGCTATTTTATAAAGATACGAGATATAACCCAGACGCGGCAAATGCCAGGCTTGGCGGTAACGTGGGACTTTTCGAAAGATACCTCGCAACGAAAGACGGGAAAATTGTGGATCTGGAAGGCCCATTATTCCTCGATCTGTTTCAACAGCCAAGACTGTTGGTGAATGGCGTCAGTATTGGGATAAAATTGTGGCCGGGTCAGGACGCTTTCAGACTGATGTCCGACAGTCCAGATCCCGACGAAAAAGTTCAGATCTTGGATGTTAGATTTAAACTATGCGTACAGCGTTTAAATGGAGGAGTTTTAGTAGCTCACGAAAAACTCTTTCAAGATCAACCCGCCCTCTACCCGTATCTAAGGTCAGAGATAAAGACTGCCTCCATAGCTCCAGGACAGTACGGATTCAGTGCTGACGACATTTTTCAAGGCCTCGTTCCGAGCAAACTCGTGGTAGGACTGGTGTCTAGCGCGGCGTACACCGGCGATTACAAGAAAAACCCGCTAAACTTTCAACCGTTTGACTGCAGTTCGGTAGGGTTGTACGTCGATGGACAGTCATACCCCTCTCAGCCTTTGCAACCCAATTACAGCGCCGATCAGTTTGTGGACTGTTACAGAACTTTGACGCTCTTCAGAAAAGATATTAACGTGAGTAGAGGCGATTACAAACACGGATACTGTCTCTATGTACTAGACGTAGATCCTTACTATACGTTCAACACTAAAAGAAAAGGTCATTGTCGGCTGGAACTCAAGTTCGCGACACCCTTGCTGGAAAGCGTCACCCTTATCATGTACGCTACATTTCCGGAAATTCTCCACATAAACCAAGCCAGATCCGTGTACTTAAAATGAATAACCTTCAACTACAAAGTATTCTAAGAGGGTACCCCGTCAGAATTTGTTCAGTCGATAATGTTAAAAAGGAGAGATTCGTGATCGCCAATACGGACAAAAGCGGTGGACCGGGCAAGCATTGGGTTGCATTTTACTTTAATGAAAGTGGACACGACGAATTCTTTGATTCTCTCGGTAACACAGCGGAGTACTATAATTTTGGACACGTATTACGGAAACCGTATTTAAGGAACAGAAATCGCTTACAAGACTTTGGTTCTGATACGTGTGGACATTACTGTATATATTATGTCGTGTGCCGATATGTCGGAATGTCATTGAAAGATATCGTAAACACGTTTAGCGTGAGAGATTTAGAGATGAATGATAGATTTGTGAGAACATTTGTAAATACAACGCAACTATAATGTAGTTTTACATCGCTTTATTTCAATAAAACTTTTATAACAAAAATATTGTCTTTGTTTTAAAATGATATCCAGTCCACGAATTTATCAGTCTTTGCTTTTTCTGCCTTTTTCTCCCGTTTCCCCGGGGGTGGAGGCGCGAACACGGTTTGGCTCTTTGGCTCGGTCTTCTTTCTCTTCACCATAGCGGGGGATGGTTTAGTTTCCACCTTTTGCGAGTGAGAAGATGGCGTTTGCCTTTCTACGGAAGGCTCTCCTTTAACATTCAACATCCTTCGGTATTTATCGTAGGGGACAAGTACTAGCTTTTCCATCTCTATTTGAGTACTGCTTCTAAGTAAGGTATGACTATTTTCAGCAGAGTGAAAATGAAATGTTGTTTATCCGAAACGGCCTTTTTCTTGTGATGATAACCAACGGTTCTATCTCCCAACAGGTGTAAAAGGCGTCTCTCGCGTTTAAGCGCTTTTTTCTGTGCCGAGGTCAACTTTATCTTGCATTTCACGACGTTATGCGCTATCTGACTTATCGCTCTCAGTTGCTGTCTGGTAATCGTTCGCAGTAGTACCTTGCGTTGACCCGGTGTAGTTTGGGCAAATAAAAGCAAAAAGTGACGTTCTTGTACGAGTAGCTGAACCATGGTTCCTCTTGTAGGTCTGTTTCTTGTTCTTACGTCAGTCGATAAACCACGGGGTCTTCATCCGGGAATATGCGAGTTCTAAGACGATATCTGTTGTCAGCATGAGGACTCATATCTACCACAAAATAGCCGTGTTTTTCGGTGCTGAGAGCATCTTCGTACGCTCGTAAGAATCCTTTCGATTTCCCGGGATGCAGCTGGCGTCCTAGAATTGCGACTTGAGACGCATCTCGTAGATTTTTCAGAAGCACCATATACCACGTGTTTAAAGCTATCGTTCTGGCATGTTTACCTCCCGGATATAAGTTCTGAGTTATCAGTATCACGCTGACGCATTTGTGATGGGTCCCTTGCGTAAATAATAATTCCATGTCTTTGTTGCTCATAACTTGGTGCATTAGATCATCGATGACGATAAGCTTATGACGCTTGTCTTTGGTAAACTCGTCAATTTCTTCGGTAGAGGGTAGACCCCGTTTACTATAAAAATTGGGTATCGTCCGTTCCATGTCGTCGAAGAGATCTTGGTGTATGCCGTAGCAGTATAATACGTGGGTAGGTGGTTCTCTCGTATACATGTATTGCAAATTATTCAGGAACTTGTACACCCACCTCGTTTTACCGCTACCCGTTTGACCACTGATACACATGCTAGAGCAAGGTTCGAAAGGCAGGGTACAGCTCATTTTTTAAGTTTTGGGCTGGGTAAGGCGTAACCTATGCAACTACTCAGGAGGCTTATCCAAAGCTCGGTAGATCCGTTTTGTAAAGACAAATTAACTATAGAGGTGATGATGATGACGTATACAATGATCATCTGGCAAAAGTAGACTATTTCCGCTTTAGGTATACGGGCACCTAACAAGTGCCACCTCTCCGAATTTGATCGATTTTCTTCATCTGATCTGGGTTCATAAATAAATGATTCCCTTTCGGGTTGATGGGGCTCGTTTGTTTCCATATTCTTACGAGGGGGGTGAAATGAAAATGAAGAATGTCTGTTCTTACTAACATTTATTTGTTAGCAGTTAACTAGTGACGTATATTACAAGGATAGAAATGAAGCATTGAACGCTTCGATTTATACATTTTTCATAAATACATAGTAAATAAAAAAGTCATATGTTAACAATTGTTATATAACTTACTCATGTTTTCATGTAACAAAGATGTAACTGAGTAACAACGAGATATCCATACCATATACGGTAAATATGTTCTATAAGCAAGGACTACACCACAGAACTGAAAAAACATGGAGTGCACATAACTTCTGGGCCAGACTAGCTAGTTTCGGCCAATTTGGCCTCATCAATCCTGTTTTAGTGACCACGTCTATTAAGCAAGCAATCCGTCTTAAGCAAGCAGGCGTTTGTTTTCCAAACGGGGTAAACGCAATAAATTTCACCCGTATTAAGCAATCGCCTGTCTTAAGCAAACACATTTCGGTAATCCTTTAAATGTTTGCTTAGTACGGGTTGGACTGTACTGCATACAATGGAAAAAAAAATCACTTCAACGAAAAACGAAACGGGTTGATGCAAGAAATTGTTACGACCGTGACAAAACATGAAACAGTCTGTTCAAAAATCGAAACGTGTCCTATGGTAAAACGCGTGTTAAACAACAAAAATACGAACGGTAGTTACAAAAATGTGAACGGTAAATTACAAAAATCAAAACGCCTCTGGTACGTTTCCAGAGTGGCTGTTACCAAATATCAAAATCATTCCAAATAATATAAACACTAATAGTCGTATAACTTATATAACTGAAATATACTTTTAAGAAAAGTGTCAATAAAACCATTGACGATCGAACGTCATCACCAGTGACAGTAACAGCACATTGTAAATATCGCATTCTGAATGCAACAATACCGAGATGATATCGACGAAAAATGAGAAGCTTAATACAAGATATTGAAACGACGTTAACAAATGTTGAAACGGCCTGATGAGGTAAATGCAATAAATTCCACCCGTATCAAGAAATTGCCTGTATAAAGCAACAGCATTTCGATAATCTCTTAAGTGCTTGCTTAATACGGGTCGGACTGTACTCTATACAATACAAACAACCACATCAACGAAAAACGAAACGGGTTTGTGCAAGAAATTGAGTCGACCTTGACAAAACATAAAACAGTTTGTTCAAAAATCGAAAAGTGTCCTTTTTTTTTTTGGTTTGGGTTTTACGGCCCTTTCAAGATTATTTCACTCATATCGAGCCAATCGTTAATCATAGGTGGGCGAAAACCGGAGTACCCGGAGAAAAACCACCTGACCTTCCGTTGCAGAACTTGGCGTCTCACATGTGTCCCGAGCGAGGCTCGAACCCACGGCAATGAGAGACCTAATGATCAAGAGTCAGCGCTCTTATCCATTAGGCCACGGAGGCCCGTTCGAAAAGTGTCCTAACACAGTAACATAACGCATTGTAAATATAACATTCTGAATGTAACAATACCGAAGTGTTATCGACGAAAAATGAGAAGCTTAATACAAGATATTGAAACGACAGTAAAATAAAAACTTCTATTGTATCGATTGTTAATAATGATGTACAAAAATAAAACATTCTGAATGCAACAATACCGAAATATATCGACGAAAAATGAGAAGCTTAATACAAGATATTGAAACGACAGTAAAAAAAAAAAAAAAACTTCTATTGTATCGATTGTAAATAATGATGTACAAAAATGAAAACGTGTTCTACGGTAAAATAGGTGTAAACGTGCAAAAATAACAACGACTGTGACACAAATATAAACATTAATTACAAAAATCTAAACTGCTCTCACACATTTCCAGCACACCTAACGCAAAAATCAAAACGACCCTTTCTTTTAAAAGCCAAAAGGTACAGTGTCATAGTTTTCCAAACGTCTTCGTTTGGTATAAACCATTTGATAAGTTTTTTCTTCTTTACGATTTATCAATATTCTTTTTCGTTTTTCCCTGCAAATTTTGTTTGGATTAGACACCGTGATATTCGGACAACTTTGAGGACTGGTTACTATTCGTTTGACACTGTCAAAATTTATTAATTGAGAATTAGCGTAATTCAAAGTGAATCCTCTGATTTTACAAATTTCTTTTTTAGTGTTAGTTTTGTAGGCGTAATTTTTTGGCCCCCCAGACACAAACTCTACAATGTGCTCCCCAGTTTGCAATTCATCCGTGAGTTCGCCCAGGTAGTCTCCCAGGGGAGGGTCATACTGACCGGGACGGCTCACGTAAATAACGCTGTCCGTATCGTAATACAGGACCCGTCTGTCTAACTGTTCTAGTACACTGTAAAGTTTGAGTCTGGCCCAGCACGTCGTAAATGTAGCCAAATAGATGTTTGTCTTGTTGTCTTCTGGCTGACAATCTTTCTTATATAACCATTCGATTTGTACGGTGTCATTGGTCAAGATGTGAAAATTAAGAGGTTGTTTCATTGGATCGGTGAATAGCTGGAAGAATAAATTTGCTTCCGTTTCGTGGAAAAATTCTGACTGGCGCATATTTAGCCTCTGTCCAAACTTGCCCCAAAAACTGTTGAGGCATAATTTGGCCAGTTGCCTCAGTCCGGGGTTCTTTACGATGTTTTCCCGATTCAAAGAAACGCCCTCTTTTTCGAAATACTGCGAAATGTAACGGTCCATGTCGTTTTCGTTTTGGATCCAGTCAGGGGGACCGCTGGCTTCTTGTTTAAACTTGAGGAACGTGTTAATATACTGAGCGAACAGTCCCCCTTCTCTGGTTTCTGGGTCGTATTGGGTCGTTTTCTCCCAGTGGTAAACTTCGTAAATTTTGGACAGAGTGTACCCTAGTCTAATAGCCGTTTCAATCTCCGGAGTACACCACGTGCCAGTCAACTCTCTTTCCTGATCCGAACAAGCGCAATGATTTTGGTTTTCGGTATCCGCGCAGGTCCTACATAAAGGAAATTTCAGCTTGCCATTGGACCTATAAGGTAGCACAGGGTGGTACAACCCTCTAGGAGGGAGTATCTTGACCTTGGCAATGCCGAAATAGTCCTTTATGTCCCCAAAGTCTTTCGTGATGATAGCGGGGTGACCTACGGGATAGCGACTGTACTTATTCACCCAAGGGTACAGACTGGTGAAATCGACATATTTAACGCGTTCGTTTTCGGACGTTTTGTAGTAGAGTTGACTCGCATTGGTGCGACCCCCGAAGAAACTATCTCTAGGATCCAGTCTGTCCATTAAATCTAGTTGATTAATGAAATTTTGGAGGTCAGCGTTTTGTTTTTTCATATTTTGAAATTCGTGTTCCCAAATGCAAACGTATCTCATTCCTAACCGTTCTATATATGCCTTCTTTTTCATGGTCAATGCAAACAATTCTTTAACAGATTGGTTGGTGAGTGGATGGTACGTGTCTTCCCTGTTTTCCGAGAAGCATTCAACACAGCCATGAAACAGACACCCTTGATATTCGTAGGCGGTGTTTGTTTCAGCGCAATATCCGTCCAACTTGTATCGGGTGCCTGGTAAGGTTTTTTCGCCAGTATTCAAAGCGTGTTGAATGCGGACATTGTCGACACGCGACATCCACTCCAACCACTGTATGGACGTTTTACTATATTGATCGTTGTAACCACCGGGAGGGATTTTCGCGATAGGCGTGCTTACGAACTCTTTCGCACCCACTCTCTCCCCTTTCAGTTCGGATTCGTGGACCCATTTGTCGCTTCGGAAAATGAATAGTTTCCCGTCAGACATTTTGGCGGGAATCCATTCATTTTGCCCTTCTATTTTCACCTTCCACTCCTCTTCAATAAACTTTGTTCTGAAAACGTTCATGCATACCGATGCAATTGTAATTGAGTCAAATGGGTCCACGGCCCCGTCCCATTTCTTTTCTAATTTATCTCTATCATTCATGACACCCGTAGCATTCATCAACAACTCTCTAAATTTCAAACACGCCTTTCTCAATATATCAACATCGCTACGACAATACTCTAACATTTCTTTTCTAAAATCAAATACGTCATCCTTTCTATCATTCAACCACTCTAACAATTCCTTTCTCTCTTTCTCACCCATGAAATTGTGTCCGTAATATTTCGCATCCGGGTATGGTCCCACATAATTTTGATTCTCTAAAGTATTAAAATAATGTGGGAACCATCCCTTCTTCAACTCTGTCAGTCCAAATGCATCGGGTAATGACGACAATTTCATGGGCAAGAAGTTGAGACTGTCAATCACCTTGATATGTAAATCTCGCTCCACCGTCATGTACATTATTTTCGAACCGCTATAAATGATTTTATCGGGCCGCATGGATTGGTCTATGAGGTACTCTAACAAAAAGTAACCATCATAGCCTTTCATGTTGTGGGCAATGACTTTGAAGTATTTATGATGGTCGGAAAACAACCATTCGCCAAACTTTTCTGCGGTATCCGCTCCTCGAAAAGTGACCTCCCGAAAACCGCATTTACCGGGACAAGGACCATCGTCTTCGTTGTCATCACATTCCGGGCAACGGGTACCGCATTTTTCGCAAACAGATTTCGGGGTCAAAGGATCATTAATACAATTGGGGCATACGGAATGAGCCACGACAAAGTTTGGCCGATGTGTGGCTTTTCCGCACCACGAGGCGTTACAATGGCGACATTTGGAGCAAGATTTACATAACTGTTCCGATTGACAGTCTTTACAATCATTCTTTTTCAAGGGCTGATAATTCTCACACTCCGCTCTCTCATCCTGGCTACATTCGAAATCGGCGAAAATATATTTTGGAATGAATTCTTCCTTTGCCGATGTAGATCTTAATTAACATAGATTATCGTCCATCACATACTTGTGACAAGAGGAACACAGATGTTCACCGCATTGGTGTTCCTCTGTCTTCCTCTTGTCTTTACGAATAACTTTATAACACGCGGGACACTTCCAGTATTTATCGCACTGGGAAGGACCGCGCGGTTGCCCCTTAGATTTACCTTTTTGATAAACCGGTACTTGTTTATGCTGCTCGTAACACGCGTCAGACCGACAGTGCATGTTACAGTCAGGACAAGTGACCGGTTTATCGGTTTTGGGGCAATCGTCGGTTTTACATACTCTACAAAATATATCACAATGGTGCTTTTCCCTATGGTCAAAATGCTTCAAACAGGTCTGACAAAAGTACATAGAACAAAAGAAACCGGTAATCGAGGTGATTGAATGAAAGTGGTCATCGTCTACTTGGTAAACGTATACGCAAGGCCGGTCATCGGTGCTGGGACTAGTAATAAACTTATTACCGAGCCTTGCGCTGACCACCATCACCCTCACTCCGAGTACCGATTCAAATGCCGCTAAATCGTTCAAGCTACCAGGTCTGTCAAGAGGTACTCCGGCCAGCTGGCTAATGGCTACTGCCAAATCCGTTTGCTCGTGCCTGTCTTTGGCACGAAGATGTTTGAAGAAGCTTTCGGGCACTTTCCTATAATGCAAAATGAGTTCGCGATTGCTTTTCTTCCCTCGGGTTTTAGAAATTTCTGCCCACTCTTCGGGCGTACATCGGTTTAATTTAGCCCAGCTGACCGAAATGGCTCTTGCCAGACACAACTGATCATTATTTACAATCGATACAATAGAAGTTTTTATTTTACATGTATTTTTCTCGCCTTTTAGATTTGTGATCCTTTTTCGGGCACCTCCCTTGGGTAGATCGACGGAACCGATTAAGATGTCGAAACTGTCATCAACGGATAAGTTTTTATTACTGTTGAGGACATTTTCGATGGTTTCCATGACCATGTTCGCGTTGATGTCGTCCCAGGGCTGTAGGGGAACTACGATAGGATCGTGCAATCCTTCGTGTTGAATGATCACGCGACCTAAATCGTTTCCCGCTAACGCGCCCCGGGCTTCATTCAACACTTGGTCGAACATCTCATGCAAACCATCTCTGATGTCCTCCAGTCTTTCTCCGTGATGCTGTTCGTCAATCTTAACCTGGTATCCGCGATCTACCGCGGCATTTTTGGCGTACGTCCTTCTCGATTTCTCTCTGATTTCGTACTTCAGTCCATTGGCTGGTGGTGGGGTGTCGGGTTTGTGAGATGGTCCCGGCTGAGGCTCATCCCCTCTTCCTACCTGTAATTATAAAAATAATAATCGTAATAGTAATAATAATAATAATAACAGTAATAATTATAGCGATAATAATGATAATAATAACAATGACAAAACAACAACAACAACGTCTCCTACTTCTACCCCTACTTCTACAGGTACTACTACTACTACTACTACTACCTCTACTACAAATACTACTATTTTCGACTTCTGTTAATAAAAATAATAACAATAACAAAATATTAAGAATAATGATGGTTACAATAATAGTAATGATAGTAATAATAATAATAACAATGATGATAATAAAACAACAATGTATACTACTACTATTTCTAGTGCTACTACTACTACTACTACAACTAATACTACTATTTTCGACTACTGTAAATAAAAATAATAACAATAACAAAATATTAAGAATAATAATGGTTATAAATAATGATTATAATAACAATGCTGATAATAAAACAACGACGTCTACTACTACTATTTCTAGTGCTACTACTAATACTACTACTCCTACTTCTACAGCTACAACTAACACTCCTGCAACTACTTCTACTACTACTACTACTACTACTACTACTACTTCTACTACTACTACTACTACTACTTCTACAACTACAACTACCACTCCTGCAACTACTACTACTACTACTACTACTACAAATACTACTATTTCGACTACTGTAAATAAAAATAATAATAACAATAACAAAATATTAAGAATAATAATGGTTATAAATAATAATAATAACAATGATGATAATAAAACAACAACAACGTCTACTACTACTATTACAACTACTACTGTTAATACATATAATGAAAAAAATATTGATAAAATGATGATTACGATGATAATAAAATAATGAGTATTTACCTGCACTACGGAGTTTCCATGCGAATCTTCTCGCTCCCCGCTTATTTCTTTCTGTTCCTCAAACTGAAATGATAATAATGATTGTAATGAACTGATATAACGCATGGCTGAAAATGGATAAAATTATCAGTTTTACAATGGATGCAAGAAAGACATTTTTGAAAACTATGTCTTAACATTAGTGCACATGATTATCGTTAATTAAGATAAAATCGTTGGTTTAATACAATTTTGCTCAGACTTCTTTTAGCAGAAATATGTATGACAGTGGTTAATTTATAGAATTGAATATATTTACCTGTGCCATTTGGCTCAATTCACCGTCTTCAATAACCAACTCCGTAGTGTCCCATTCTTCCATCTGAAAAAATATAACATTTTTACAACAATAACAAAAACGACGACAATTGCTCATCTTGATTAAAGCCCGCTATAAAGAAACAGTTTGTGCATGTAGTGATTAGATTTTTTTTTTTTAAACGAAAAGTAAAGAAAAGACCTGATACAATATACCATCTAATATTTTTTATCAGGACGAATGTTTGAAAAAAAAAAAAAAACAACAGTAAAGCGATTTATTAAATAAACAGAAATCGATAGAACCGCCATGTCGAAAGCAGTTCTATCGAGTCCCCACAATCTATGTTTTGAGCAGAAATAAGAAAAATAGCACAATTTTTCATCTTAAAAAATCCATATAAGCAGAAAAAATGTATTTGTATAGGCGTGTTTTTTGTAATGGATTAGATTTTAAATACAGAAAGGACAGGACACCATCTAATATATATTTTTTTTTTCAATCAGAACGTGTGTTGTAAATGAAAAGTAATTTATCAAAAGAACAGAAATTTACCCGTATATCCTGACTTAAATCTCCATCTTCAATCACGAGCACTGTCTCATCCCTTTCTTCCATCTGTAATAATAATAATAATAACGATAAAAATAATAATGATAATTATAATAGTGATAAAAATAAAAATATTGTGGGGGCTTGGCGAGACCGTCTCGATGATGCGGTTCTTTCGAGTACCCACGATCTATGTTTAAGATCCGAAATAAGAACAATAATGTATACCCCTACAAATCCCAGTTTTCCTAAATAAAAGCGGGGTTTCAAGGGGTCGAAATTTTCAGGCGTGTTTTCGTGAAACAGAGAAAAGTTAATTAAAATTCTTACCTTTCCCCGACCAAGTCTAAGAGACGCGTTTTTAAATGCATATTAAATACAGTTGAAAGCCATATAGTTTTAACCCGGGAATTTTAACACAATACATTACGAAAACACGTCTATACAATTACACCGCGAATTATAACGCCGAAAAAAAAAGAAGTAAATTTTAAGATGAAAAAAATATGGAGATTTCTTTATTTTTTGCTAAAACATAGATCGTGGGGGCTTGGTAGGACCGTTTCGATGAGGCGGTTCTATCGAGTATCCACGATCTATGTTTAAGATCCGAAATAAGAAAAATAATGTATACCCCTGCAAAACCCCAGTTTTAGTAAATAAAAGAGGGGGGTTCTAGGGACCGAAATCATTTTGGGCGTGTTTTCGTGATGGAACGTATATGAAACATGGAAAAGATAATTAAAATTCTTACCTGCCCCGACCATTCGCCATCTTCAACACAGGACTGCGCCAGTGTGTCCATTTCGTCATCAAAACTTAAAGCATTTGATGCTTCGTCCATTTCTATTTGTTCTCTTACAAAATCCAGCGCGAGTTCGAAATTAACAACACTTTCCATCTTTATCACTCAACTGCTAAAACGATATTAAAACGTTAGGACGGACGTGCGCGTTCTTACGAGGAAGCTGAAATCAAAACGAGGCTATCGTCTCCCATTGGCCGATTTTCGACACATTCGGAATGTTGCTTGGCAACTAGTTTTTGATTATTGATAAACGCCGCCATTATAATGGTCAAGGCGTTGTTATTATGATGTAACGCGGGAACTAATTAAGATGACTTTCTCTGCGACTGCACCTGTCAGTAGTAATATCCTAAATGTTGGGATGGAAGACTGCTGCTACCGTGCAACGTTAAAACGACGTCGTTTCGCTAACACGCGCAACAATTCGCGTTAACGACGGACTGACTGACCGCCCCCGCCTATCGGGGCTTGAAGAAAATGATGGGCTGCGTGATGCTTCCACGCAGAGCTGAGTCCGACCACACACGAGTACTGGTAAACCGCTTAGAGGATCTAAGCCTGCCCAGGCAAAGCGGTGCTAGTCGGACCGTCCATGCTTATAAACCCTATTGGTTTCATTGGACGACAGGGCTCGAGATAATCAGAGGTACGCTCCGGACAAGCTTTATATTTCACCCCGTCTCCGCTATGCCCCTTAGTCGTTGGTTGGACATAAAACGGACAAGCGCGTACACACACACACACACACACACACACACACACACACACACACACACACACATGCGTATAAGACGCCGTGGTATACAACGTTGCACCAACGTCGCGTCATCGATTTTTTCCTTTCAGAACCGACTCATTAAGGCGGTTCTATCGAGTACCCACAATGTATGGGTCACGTGTGTGACGCCGAGTTCAGCAACGGAAGGTCAGGATTTTTTTCTCCGGGGCACTCCGGTTTTCGCCCACGTCTGAATAACGATCGACTCGGTATGAGTAAAAAAGTCCCGTCACACCGCGCAGACTTTGCGGACGTATTAAATCTATTTCGTTTGGGTAAAAATATTTCTATGTCGAAAACGGGGCAAAATGATTGATCCGCCCCCCCCCCCCCCCCGCCCATCGGGGGCTTAGAGCCGCGAGTCGGCCCGGCCACGCGTATAAACTCTATCGTTTTTATTAGGCGGCAGGGATTGAGATGTCATTTCAGCGCAATGTCGGCTCGGAAGCAACGTCTCCAAAATGACCTAAATTATGTTGACGGGGACGTTAAACCTCAAATCGAACAAACATGTTTGATAAAAACTTTTTTCTCAGCTGCAGCCCATTCAGAAGCGAGCGTGTTTAGAAATTTAAACGATAACATCAGCCTTCTAAACGCTATCTTCCAGCGAGTTTCATTGTTTTCTAGTTTAAAGGCGATAAGCGTTTCGCACTGAGTGTCGGAGACAATCGATTTGTCAATATCGCAGGACTGCACCGGGTAGTATTACCCTAAATATTGGGACAGAAAAAAACGGTGTAGATCCGGATCCCTCTAACCAGGGTCTGCACTGTTTGTCATTCCACTATTCCACCAGAACACGTTTGCTACATCGCTTGAGATCAAACTTTAGGATATTTACGGTGACCTCCCTTCAGGTGCCCCAATTTTTAGGGTAATTACAGCTGATCAAAAATCCTATCATCATTTGCTTCTCATTTTACGCTCCACTCTCATAATGCATACTGGCTACGCCCCGCGATATCCGTATAAATTCCGTAGCCGAGAAAGAATCTCCGAGATTCAAATGTCGTAGATATGTCCGGTAAAGGTCTCGCGCGACTGGAAGCAACGCCTCCCAAAATGATCTATAAGGCGTTGACGGGGACGTGAAACCTCAAATCGAACGAACCAAACTTTTTTTTTTTCCGGGACGCGGTCCATTACTAGTTTCTCGCATCGAGTCGAGCTCTTCCAACACCTTCCATTGTTTCCCGGTTTTCGAGGCGATAATTGGTTTGCGGGTGAGAGACTTAATTTCATCGATACTATACAGGGTAGTATCTCCCTAAATATTGGGATAGGATCGCTCGAGCGAACGGGGTAGACCCCGATCACCCCCGACCTGATCGGGGACGGCGAACTTTGCCAATCCGCGGGAACATCTTTCGCCTCAACATTTAGGATACTTACGGCGTATTTACCGCGAGTTACGTCATTCGAACACTCGTCCGATATTTAGGGTAGTTTCGTCATCTAATCGTTTCGCTTACGTTTCACCGGAAGTGATACAAATGCTGCGCATGCGCAGTCCATGGCGCCCAAGTGACGCCCTTACTACTCACTGGCAGGAATGCAATCAAATTTGGTACATGGCTTCCTTACATGATGAGGGTGTGCTGGAACAGCGCTAATGAGACGGTTATAACGTGCGCCCACAACCTATGTTTGTAACCTATGTTTGTAGTATAAATAAGAAAACTGTCACTGATCGTCATCAGAAAAGTACCCATTTTGGAGATTCGAACACATTACGCTAACACACCCGTGCGACATAGTGCATTTTTCACATCTCCAAAATGGCTACTTTTCTGGTGAAAACCAATGATATTTTTCTTATTCACACTCCAAACATAGGTTTTGGGTGCTCGTTAGAACCGCCTCGTTGAGGCGGTTCTAACGAGTACCCACAACCTATGTCTAGGGGCAGAAATAAGAAAAATAATGTTTACCCCCTAAACCCCAGTTTTCTCTATATAAAGTGGGGTTTAGGGGGGGGTCTTTATTTCACGGACTTGTTCACGTGATGAAATGCACTATGTCGCACGGGTGTGTTATCGAAATGGGTTTATGTGATGCCATATTAGACGGAAACCCTCAAAACTTGGAACTGGATAACAGTAACGCCGAAAGAAAGGTGATTTTGGAGACCTAACAAGTCCATGGAATGAATATCCCCCTAAAACCCCACTGTATACGGAGAAAACTAGGTGTTATTGGGGTATACATTATTTTCCTTATTTCTGCTTCAAGACACAGACTGTATGTACTAGTTAGAAACGCCTCAATAAGGCGGTTCTAACGAGCATCCACAACCTATCTTTGCAGTCACTTTTATAAAACAAATATCACGGATTTTCATCAGAAGAGGACTAATTTTGGAGATGTGAAACATGCACCATGTCGCACGGATGTGTTGTCGTAATGTGTTGATGTGATGCCATATTAGACGGACCCCTCCCCCCCCCCACCCCACACACACACCACCACCACCAAAAAAAAGAAGAAAAAACATGGGTAACAATAAAGCCGTTATAACGAACCCACACAACATAATTTCGTACTAGAAATACGAAAAACATGTCACACAGTGTCAGCAGTTGTTTTTGGAGGCATGACTCCCGTGACACAGTCCATGAAATGAACTCACTGTATATGTAGAAAATTTGTTTTACGTGGGTAAACATTATTTTCCTTAGTTCTGCTACAAGGCATAGAATGTGGGTACTGGCTAGAACTGCCTCAATGAGACGTTCTAACGAGCACCGGAAACCTGTGTTTGCAGTACAGTAAACTCCCGCTAGTAAGACCACCTAAAAATCAGACTGATTCTCATTACGAAAACACGCCTATACAAATACATTGTCAACTTTTCCGCCGAAAAAAAAAGGGAAATTTTAAGCTGAAAAATTGTAATATTTTCTTATTTTTGTTTGAAATATAATTTGTGGGTACTCGTTAGAACCGCCTCATCGAGGCGGTTCTAACGAGTACCCACAATCTATATTTTAGCGCAGAAATAAGAAAAATAAGGTTTACCCCTGTAAACCCCAGTTTTACTATATAAAAATGGGGTTCAATGGGGTCAAAATTATATAGACGTGTTTTCGTGATGCTTTCTGTGTTCTACAGTCAGCGTGCTCAAGTGGGATAACACCTTTGGGACTGTTCAAAAGTGGTCTTTAAGACCCAAAGGTGGTCTTAATATAGAATTTTACTGCATTTATAAGACAATAAGCCATTTTCGAGATTTGACTAAATTACCTATGTCAAACGAACGTGTTTTTAGACTATCACACAGTGACATCAGAAAAGAAAGTTTATTTGGAGACCTGAGGCCAGTAATTAGAAACTAACGTACATCATCATAGTGCAGATTATATTTTCTGGTCCTTTAGGATCATTACGCCCCCGCCCATAGGGGCTTGTAGAAATATATGGGCTGCATGATGCTTCCACGCAGAGTTGAATCCGTCCCGCACACTAGTACTGGTAAACCGCTTAGAGGATCTAAGCCTGTCCAGGAACCGCGGTGCGAGGCGGACCGTCCATGCTAATAAACCCTATTGGTTTCATTGGGCGACAGGGCTTGAGATGTCATTTCATCTCAATGTCGGGTAAAAGTCCCACAAAATTGGAAGCAACGTCTCCAAAATGACCTTTACAGTGTTGACGGGGACGTTAAACCTCAAATCAAACAAACAAACCTTTAGGATCATTGAGTTCATTTGGTATCATTTTGAAAATAGAGTTGTGCTTAAGCCGGTGCTAGAGGGCGTGGCCGGTGTTGCACATTTCAGTACTGGTCATGAACAGACTCAATAAAACCGAGTCTGCTATTTTCGTTAATTTGGTGTATTCCTTGTTCCAAAGGATCTTACTTCAGAACTTATTCGATAGGTAACGTTTCTTGGAACTTTGATAATTTCATATGGCAAAATTCTTAAGTTTCTAAGGAATAATGTGGGCAATTAAAGTTGCTCACAGTTTTGACCAGCTTAATATGTTCTAGAAAGGGTTATCCTTTGGAAGCAAGGACTACACCACAGAACTGGAAAATACGGAGTGTACATGTTTTCTTGGCCAGACTAGCTAGTTTCGGCCATTTAGGCCTCATCAGTGACCCTCAAATATTTTCAAAATTCCACAATGGAATCAATGATCCCAAAGGACAAAAAATATAAACTACTCTATGATGTAGGGCAAGGTAACCCTTATCTTGCTGTTCACGAGAACCCCTATCTTTGCAAACAGTGTAGATCCAGATCAGATGGCTTCTGCATCTGATCAGGATCTACACTGTTTGGCATTTTGTTTATGAATTTGTAGCAATAAATTACAGCAAGTAATTTGATTGGCTGAGAGACAGAAATGGGTGTGGCTTAAATGAATATTCAGCAAGATAAGGGTTAACTACCGCTATATCAGGTATTTTTCTTACCAGGACAGTTACGAGGACTGTTCAAATATGAATGCAACTAAGCACATAAAAATAATTCCGTGATAGATTTCGATGAAAAATTTATTTTGTCCCCTCAAAGTATTCCCCTTTAACAGGTATACAAACTTTTAGTCTTCTGATCCAATCATTGAATGCATTTTGGTAGTCTTTTCGAGGTATACTATGAAGGCACTGGAATATTGCAGAACCGAGGTGTTTGCGCTGTACAAATTTTCCACCAGAAAGGTATTTTTTCAGCCGCGGGAACAAAAAAGTCACACGGGGCAAGGCCAGGGGAATACGGGGTGGGGGGGGGGGGGGGACGAGGGAGTTCGACAACCCTTTCCTGCTTCAGATAGTCTTGCACAATGAACGCCTTGTGCGATGACGCATTGTCATGTAGCAATCTGACATTGACCAAACCAGTTGCGGGTCTTCGTTCTTTGAAATATTTCTTCAATTTTCGAAGAATTTATTCTTGTAAAACTTCGCATTTACAGATTTGCCTTTAGGCACAGCAACCTGAATAGCAGGCCCTGCGATGATGATTTGAAAAAAATATGGCATACATTACCTTCTTGACGCCCATGGTCCGCTTTGCAATGCATGGTCTTTTGCAATACTTTGTTGCCCATATTTTGCTCTGAATCTTTCGTTTTGGCTAAAAAAAGTGAACCCATGTCTCGTCACCTGTGACGACATTAGCGAAAGACCGTGCATTGTAATTTGGAAACTTTTTAAGCAACTTCTTGGCGCACTGAACGCGTGTCTTTTTCTGCTCATCTGTCAACAGATGGGGAATCCATCTAGCACAGATCTTTCTCATTTTCAAATCCCGTTTCAGAATTGTATGAGCTGCTCCTAATGAGATGCCAACCATACTAGCTATTTGCCTAGCGGTGTATCGTGCATAGGTAGCAACTATCTCTTTCACTCTAGCAACTATTTTGGCAGATGTTGCTCTTTTCGGCCGACGATCATGCGGTGCATCTTCTGTTGAGCCTAGCCCACAGCTGAATTTCTTACACCAACGAAAAACTGTCGGAAAAGACATTTCATTATGCCCATAAACCGAACATTTTTCATCAAAAATGTCTTTGCACCGTATATCAAGAATACAACAATTCTTAATATAGGACCGTATTTCAACGGCGTACTCTGACCTTCTTCGCACCATGTTTTGTATTAGTATACAAGAGTAGAAAGTGTTTATCGAACGATATACATGGCTAAAGTGGACGGATTTTAACAAGTTTGGTATCAATGTATAGGTAAAATGTTTTTCTAGGCTGTGATATTTATTTCCAGGTGATTTTCGCATTAGTGCATGAGAAAACGTTCTACTTGCATTCATATTTGAACAGTCCTCGTAATATGGCCACTAACGCGCTCTTTAAACTAACCATCACGCAAACATGCCTATATAGTTTTGACCCCCTTGAACCCCACTTTTATATAGTAAAACTGGGGTTTACAGTGGTAAACCTTTTTTTCTTATTTCTGCCCTAAAATATTGATTGTGGGTACTCGTTAGAGCCGCATCGACGAGACGGTTCTAACGTGTACCCACAATTTATATTTTGAGCAGAAAAAAGGAAAAATATCACAATTGTTAATCTTTTTTTTCTCTCTCTTTTTTCGGCGGTATAATTAACAGTGTATTTGTATAGGCGTGTTTTCATCAGGAATGCTTTTGAACAGGTTGGTCATAGTGATCAAGTGACATCAAAATCTATATCTCTAGACTAGGCTATAGAAGTTACATGCGATAAGCGTGGACTCGGATCAGACTGCACGAATGCGCAGACTGATCTGAGTCTTCGCTAGTCGCACAAGTCATAACGTAGGTTTTGATGTGCGCTAGCTCATATGATTGGATGATGGCGACGTCATGGCGTCAATGACGCTGTTTCGTTATATTACGATAACACACCAGTGCGACATAGTGCATTTTTCTTACCTCCAAAATGGCTACTTTTCTGATGAAAATGTGTAATATTTTTCTTATTTACATCGCAAACATAGGCTGTGGGTGCTCGTTAGAACCGCCTCATTGAGGCGGTTCTAACGAGTACCAACAACCTATGTCTTGGAGCAGAAATAAGAAAAAATAATGTTTAACCCCGTTAAGCCCAGTTTTCTCTATATAAAGTGGGGTTTCAGGGTGTGTACATTTCACGGACCTGTTTACGTGATGATTTGGCCTGATAGCACAATGGAGATCACTCGTTTTCTTGTTTAAATTGTAGCCCTAAAACTTTTTTTTTTGTTTTTGTCAACTAATGGATGAAAAATAATATAAGTAATAAAGATCCGAGCAAATGTTAATGAATCCCTTCGGGGTCCACACTAAGATCGTGACCCGATGTTTTTCATTATTTAATAAACCTTTAAAATTGTCTTGAAAACATCATTGCTTAAGAGTCTCATACGAGCTTGTTATGTAAATATAATACTGCTATCCATCTGATATTTAAGTCGTCGCGGGTTCGATACCCGCCAGTTAGGTAACTTTTTTTTTTTCTTCGAGATTGATAATGAAATCTTTTCTACTGTCATTCCCTCCCCCACCCACTTCCGCTGATTCAGAAAAAGCAAATTTCTGTGTAGATTTCTAGAAAGGTTACTGGTTTCTGCATGGTGCACTGTATTTCTTATTTGATCTACTTATGCATTAGCCTACCCAGGAACAGCCTGCGGCCCCTGCCCTTCGGGGCTTGAAGAAATAGATGGGCTGCATGATGTTTCCACGCAGAGCTGATACCAACCGCACACGCGTACTGGTAAACCGCTCAGAGAATCTAAGCCTGCCAAGGCAAAGCGGTGCGAGTCGGACCGTGCATGCATATAAACCCTATTAGTTTCATTGGGCAACAGGGCTGGAGATGTCATTTCATCTCAATGTCGGAGAAAAGTCCCACAAAATTGGAAGCAACGTCTCCAAAATGACCTATACAGTGTTGACGGGGACGTTAAACCTCAAATCAAACAAACCAGGAACAGTGTGGTTAGGTAAGCTGACCGGCTTGATGTAACCCAAATCGTGTGCCGTTAAGCTCCAAACTGACAGAGTGCGTAGTAATGCAAGAGTGTAGAACACGTCGAGCCAGTCATTAAGAAAACACGCCTAAACAAATATATTTTACACTTAACCTCTGAAAACCGACATTTTAGATGTAAAAATTGGATATTTGTCTTGTTTCTGCTCAAAATATAGATTGTGGGTACTCGTTAGAACCGCCTCATCGAGGCGGTTCTAACGAGTACCCACAATCTATATTTTAGAGCGGAAATAAGAAAAAATAAGGTTTACCCCTGTATACCCCCTGTATACCCTGTGGGGTTAAAGGGGGTCAAAATAAAATAGGCGTGTTTTCGTGATGTCAGGGGACATGATCCTGAAACCACAGAATTTGAACTACAACACTACCAAAAAAATATTGTTATGAAGGTCATAAATTCATATTCAGTCTCTGTTGCATACTGTGAGCGACGCCAAACGAAACTCTGTCTTTTGAACACGTATGCTCAGCGAGGTCCTCCAGTCAAAGGAAACTTCATACCGCCACGGAATATAACCTCCGTTTTCTCTCCCAGCTGCACACATAAAAGACTCTGATCAGACTGCTCGGACGCACTGCCGCACAATTTGACCTAAGTCTCGGCATTTCGTAAATGAAAAAAAAAAAAAAACATTTAAAATGAGCCAGCGCGTGACAAAACCTACAATAGGACATGTGCGCCCAACGAAGACTCACATCAGCCTGCGCATGCGCGCAGTCTGATCAGAGTCATCATTGTGCGCTCTATGGATAGCAAAAGGCCCAATGCTCCTGCATTCAGCAAGAAAAGTCTCTGGTTAGACTATACGAATGCGCAGGGTGAACTGGGTCTTCGATCGGCGCACATGTCTTATTGTAGATTTTGTCGTGCGCTGGCTTAAATCGTTTCGTAAGCTTGTTGATCGTTTCCTCATATTTTGGGTTAAACGACCTCTTGTATCTTACGAAGATGTAGGCCGAAATACCTGATACTTGATTGAATTTACGTCTTGCCACATTAAAATATCAAAAACAGCGTACGTTCACGGGTCAGAAACCAAGTTTTGTCATACAAGAAGTTTGTAAACAGAATTTGTAGCGTATATTATGTTATCAATAGCAAAAGATTGTCCCTTTGCGAGGCCGTCTGATATTTTTATCTAACCCCCAAAATATTTCATTTTGTTATTGGCTGGTAATTTGTGCCGATTCAATTCGAACTGATTCTGCTGAGCTGTCAGTGCCTTTATCTATAACATACGAAAACATGAATGAGCTTAAATAAGCAACAAATTCCTGTTTTTATTTTTCTTATTGACCACGCTAATTCCTGCCTTTGAAAACAGTGAAGATCCTAATTCGATCTAATCTGGGTTTAGACTGTTTTGAATTCAGTTTGCAAATTTGAATAAATATATTTGTCAAGTTGTGAGATTGGTTTGTAGTCAGAAATGGGTGTATCAAAATTTATTTATTCAGCAGGACAAGGGTTAATGCTAGTGTAAATGTAACATGATGTCTGATTGAGTAGAGTGGAACTTTTCGACAGTGTATTCTGGCGCAATCACGTAACATTACGAAACCACCCCTATACAAATACATTGTAACCTTTATCGCCGAAAAAAAAAATGAAAATTTTTAAATGAAAAATTGTTATATTTTTCTTATTTCAGCTCAGAATATTTTAGAGCAGAAATAAGAAAAATAATGTTTACCCCTGCAAACCCCAGTTTTACTGTATAAAAGTGTGGTCCAAGGGGGTCAAAAATATATAGGCGTGTTTTCGTCATGACACCGCTTCTCACCGGCGAACATTTGCTTTCAAGCTGCCGGCAGGGACTAGCCTTTTCAGGGCAAATATAATGAGATAAACAAAATATATTTGTAGCTCTGGCTGCTATCGTGTTCGTTGCAGCGAAACTGCTCGGCTATTTTAATTAAGAGTCACCTATGCAATGGTCTTGCGAAGTTCAAATGAAACTGGACCAAAGATACAAAAGTTTTAACCCTTGCTGAGCCCGGATATGTCTTATCTTTCAAACAATGAAGATCCAGATCAGATGGCTTCTGGATCGTCATTGTTTGTCGTGTAGCTCATGAATTTGTTGCAATAATTTGCATCAAGTAATCTGATTGGTAGATAATCAGTTGTGGGTGTGGCATATATAAATATTCAGCAGGTCAAGGGTTAAGATATTTCTAGTTTGATCCATTGGATCGGAACCGTTGTAACTACTTTGTAAGAGGGTCATCTAAGTAATATTCCTGTGAGGTTTGAATGATATTGTGCAAAAGGTAAAGAAGTTTTCGTTTCATGTTTATTATTATTATTATTATTATTATTATTATTATTATTATTATTATTATTATCTCTAGTGGCCATCTGGCTCAATATAGCAAAACTCTTTAAGCTATTTTGGTAGAAGGAACCCCGTCACGAAAACACGCCATTATACTTTCGATCCCCTTGAACCCCACCTTTATATAGTAAAACTGGTTTTTACAGGGGTATACCTTATTTTTCTTATTTCTGCTCTAAAATATAGATTGTGGGTACTCGTTAGAACCGCCTCGATGAGGCGGTTCTAACGAGTACCCACAATCTATATTTTGAGCAGAATTAATAAAAATATGACAATTTTTCATCATATTTTTTCGGCGATAAAGGTAACAATGTATTTGTTTAGACCAATGCAATATTACAGCGAAGTTTCAATGAAATTGAACCATACGTATAGGACAAAATCTCATATCGCGGTTTTTCTGTTTTAAGATCTGGTGGCCATCTTTCATTGGAGAAGAACCGTTCTCAACCATTCTGGAAGAGGGTTACCTAAGCAAAATTCCTGTGAAATTTTGATGAAAGCGATTCAATCAAAGATGGAGGAGTTAGAATTTAAGCTTTTTGCTAGTTTAGCTCTGGGGGAAATCTTATTCATCGCAGTTGAACTGTTTCAGGTGGCACTACAGCAAAAAATCCCCTTACTCATAATGTAAATTGGGACATATTCCATGTTCTACCACATTTCAGCAAGTCTAATGCTTCCATTATGAGGCATATACTTTGACAGGCTGACCATTTACCTTCCAGAAGCAGCTAAAAAATATGGGTGCTGTGCGGCATATTTTGGCCTTTTTGGCAGCCAGTGTCAACAAACCCATACCGCAGTGAATAAATCCAGGCATTTCCAGTGGCCAGTCAGCACAATTTTCTGGTTCAATTTAAATCAGCTGCTTTTCACAATAGCAAATACCTACTAATATTTCTTCTAATAAACAATAATACTTCTCAGAAAAATAATGGCTTAGCACCAAATCCAATCAGAAGCAGCAGAATATTCAATTCTGTACTGAAAGCTCTCCCCAAAGCAAGTACAGCTTTCATAAAGACCAATTATTTACTGTAGTGCAACCTATATTCAGCTAGTTCGGTAGATGTTAACCTGGAAAGCATTACCCGTACTGTATTTTTTAATGAAACTGGTCCGTGGGTAATGGTATAGGAGGCGCGGTTACTTATGTATAAGCCTGCGCAGAAAAAAGTGCTGTTGTAGAAACTGACCCGATCGCTATGATCTTAATATTGTTGACTAATCCGTTAATCTATCTATCATTTACCTTCTATTACTGAGTCGGTCATGTTTGGCCATTACCTCAGTTGGTTGGGTGGCTAAATTCAGAATGTAGCTAAAAAAAAGGCACTGGATACGTCCTTAAAACTATTTACAATCTGCATAACAGAGGGATCCTAAAACGCATACCTCTGAGTCTCAATCTTACCCTGTACGGGCTTTGAACTCTTCTGCGGACTTGGCATTCACCGCAGAGGAGGGAAGACTATTCCACCGGGGAACAGTTCTAGGAAAGAAGGAGTTCTTCAGGGCATCACTATAGGACTGGTATCTACGACACTGTGAGTCGTTTACTTTTGATGCCCTTGTTTGGGTCGACACTGCTACAGGGGTCAAGTACCTATCTCCATCATGAAAACACGCCTTTATAAATTTAACCGCCTGTAACCCTACTTTAATATAGTAAAAATGGGGTTTGCAGGGTTATACATTATTTTTCTTATTTCTGCTCAAAAAACATCGATTGTGGGTGCTTGTTAGAACCGCCTCGTCAAGGCGGTTCTGACGAGTATCAACAATCTATGTTTTGAGCAGAAATAAGAAAAATATCGAAATTTTATATCTGAAAATTTTCATTTTTCGGTGGTAAATTTTACAATGTATTTGCATAGGCGTGTTTTCGTAATGCCACCAACAGAGACCGAACCAGAGCGTATCTTTTAGAAGAAGGTTAAAGAAGACTGCTCACGACGGGCCCCCAAGGACGGCCATTCCAGCTCATCAAGCACGCCACCGACGCTACCTCCATCTCGCATCGCCCGCAGGTCCATCGAGCAGCCCCCTCTGCACTTTCTCCACCTGGTGAATCTGAGTTTTAACATAGGGACGCCAAACGGGTGATGCATACCCAAGCCGAGGGCGAACCAATGTTTTATATGCAACATCCCTTGGCTGCCTAGGTGCAGAGGCCAAGTTACGTCTGAGGAATCCTAAAGTCCCAGCTGCTTTAGATGTAATATCGGAGATATGTTGACCCCAATCAAGATCGTCAGTGATGGTATTACCAAAACAATTTGGCGGATTGAACATGCTTCAATATTTACTGATGAAGTGTATAGTCAAACTAAATTTGCTTTTCCGGAGGGTGTCATGACACCCTCATTGAGTGACATTTGGCCACATTGAACTTCATCTGCCAATCGGCCTCCCACTGTGCAAATTGATCCAGGTCATCTTGTAAAATAAGACAGTCAGAAGGAGAATATATGTTCCTATACAGGACACAATCATCAGCAAACAAACGGACCGATGACCTGATATTATCGAGGAGATCATTGGTGAATACCAAAAAGAGGACCGGTCCAAGGACCGAACCTTGGAGGACTCCAGATAAAACAGGGACTGGATCAGACGCTTGGCCATCAAGTACAACTTGTTGTGAGCGCCCAGAGAGCCATGAGCTAATCCAGCTATGTATGGGTCCTCTTATCCCATAGTACTCCAGTTTTATTTTAGTTCGACTGCGATGGAAGCTGCAAGCTTATTTAATCGCACTCGAACACTCATTTCGGATGTTTTCACGCGCGCAAGAGAGAGGCATTGACTATATATATTACACCACAGCTACCCATTTACACCTGGGTGGAGTGAGGTAGTGTCATTATGTGTCTTGCCCAAGAACACACCTCGATACCTGGTGCCGGATTCGAGTGCACAATCTCTCGATCATGAGTCGAACACGTTAACCACTGCCCCATCGAGGCTGACTCCAGTTTATATTAATAGCCTTCTGTGAAGTACCTTGTCAAAGGCCTTAGCAAAGTCCATGATGATCAAGTCAGTCTGTTTGTGGCCACGGTTTATGGCCCCATCCAGATTGCTCACAATGCAGCACGAAAACACGCCTACATAATTTTGACCCCCTTGAACCCCACTTTTATATAGTAAAACTGGGGTTTACATGAGTAAACCTTATTTTTCAAATTTCTACTCTAAAATATAGATTGTGGGTCCTCGTTAGAACCGCCTTGATGAGGCGGTTCAAACGTGTCCCAACAATCTATATTTTAAGCAGAAATAAGAAAAAATATCACAATTTTTCATCCTTAAATATCCGATTTTCGGCGGTAAAATTTGCAATGTATTTGTATAGGCGTGTTTTCGTAATGCATGGTAAAATTGAACAAGTTGCGTTTCGCAAGACCTTTGACTCCGGAAACCATGTTGACAGTCAGCAAGAATGTTTTCAGAATCAGAATCAGAATTGTTACTGGTGACACGTCAAATGACATTCATACACCAGGACCTGTGATGTGGAAAGTTAGTCCCTAGCTCTAACCAAAGAGGTAAATTTAGCTACACAATCATCAGCACCTTCAGCTGTCGAAATAATGGAATAGGGAAGGGCATTCCATCTCTAATGGTTCTGGGGAAGAACGACTCTTTATAAATGTCAGTTCTTGCAGTAAGGATCCAAGTATTCCAGTCATGCTCCCAGTTTTAAAGCAGTAATTGCCTGTTACAAATCTAGCAGCTCTATTCTGAACTTTCTCAATTTCATCAGTAAGGACCACTCCACTGGGGTCCCAGATACAACTACCATATTCCAAGATTGGGCGAACAAGACATTTATATGCTGTCTCTTTTACATCCTGAGGGCACTGATGAAGATTTCGCCTCAGGAAACCAAGCGTTCTATTTGCCTTAGTACACATGTTGCTAATATGAGTATTCCATCTCAAGTTGTGTGAGATTGTCACTCCAAGGTATTTAATGGAGTCCACATTCTCGAGGACCGTTCCCTCACAGGTGTAAGAAGCCTCAACTTTATTAGATCTCTTCCTAGTTATCCGCATAATATTGCATTTAACTGGCTGCAATCTCATGTCCCATTTACGGGCCCAACATCATAATCTATCTATGTCAGCCTGAAGTTTCAATGAGTCATCTGTATCTCTAATTTCCCGGTAACAAACACAGTCATCTGCGAACAGTCTTATTTCTGAGTCAATGTCAGTGGAAATATCATTGATGTACAGGGAGAACAAAAGTGGACCAAGAACGGTCCCTTGCGGGACTCCAAACAAAACTGGAGCCCACTCCGAATATTCACCATTAACAACAACCCGCTGTTTTCTGTAGCAAAGAAAGGAATCTATCCATTTGAGGGTCTTTCCCCCAATTCCATAACAAAATAACTTAGATTTAAGTAGTTCATTATGAGGGGTGTCAAAAGCCTTCTCGAAGTCCAGAATAAATGTGTCCACCTGTCCCCCTTTGTCCAAGATTTTTGCCCAGTCATTAATAACTGTGCTTAGCTGAGTTTCACAACTGTGCCTTTTCCTAAATGCATGTTGTCTGTCTGACAAAAGTTTATGTTCGTCCAAGTGGGCCATGATGTTTGAGCAGACTATATGTTCCAGCAATTTACACAGAACACAAGTCAGAGACAGAGGGCGATAATTACGGGCAAGAGCCCTATCTCCTTTTTTTGATGAGTGGACAGATGTTTGCTAAGAGCCAGTCTTTGGAGATTTCATCCGTATCAAGAGACTGTTGAAACAAGTGTGCAAAAACTGGACCCGACTCATTTGCTAGTTCCTTCAGGACTCTGGGATGAAGCTCATCAGGTCCTAAGGCCTTACTGGGGTTTAAGCCTTGAAGTAATTTGATCACTCCTGCAGCTGTCACAACAATATTATTCATGAATGAGGCCGATCTACCACTCAATGGAACCTCCGTGAACTCAGTTTTATTAAACGCATCATTGAATTGACCAACTAGTTCCTCTGCCCTTTCCGAGTCTGATTCAGCAACCGCGTTCCCTCCTCTTTTATTAAGGGGCGGGATACCTTGCCTGTCTTTCTTATAGCTATTGATATATCTGTAGAAGTCTCTGGGATTTGCCTTTACATCACCTACCAAGTTATTCACATACAAATCATACTGATTTTTATTTATATCAGTCTTGATTTTGCGTCTCAAGTTTTCAAATTTTGTCCGGAGTTTACCACTTCCCGTCTTTTTTGCCTTTGCATGAATCTTATTCCTTCCGCGAATTTTTCTTCTTATCTCTGGAGTGATCTAGGGAATAGAAGATACAGACCTACTAGTTTTTGAGGGGATAGGATTTTCGGCCGAAGTATGAATGAAAGAAGTTATCAAATCAAAATTCTCCTGTACAGACCGAGCATCTGAATGACCATTAAAGTATTTCTCCTTTGCAAATCTGAGTGCATCCTTCCTCATAGTTTCATAGTCACCTTTCTGATATGAGTACACCTTCCCCAGGGGTTTCTTTATTGGTGGGATGTGAATTTTTAAATATCCGGAGACAACATCGTGGTCACTTAGTTTATCTGGGGAATGAATGTCTTCGAATTGTCCCGGCAAAGTCGTAAGGATCAGATCCAATGTGTTCTTATCACGAGTGGGGAAGTTAACAATTTGTTCAAGGCCATGATCGTTCATAATGTCAATTAATATTTGTCCTTCCGACTGACTCAGCATTGTGCCTTGTTTGCTGATCCGGTCAGGCCAAGCAATGTCTCTGAAGTTGAGGTCACCTAGAACATGTACAGCTGGGAGTTTTTTAACCCTTATGCTGCGATTTAATGCAATCCAGTTGGTCTTTAAACAACTGGAAGTTTTCGATCGTACTATTTGGTGGTCGATACCAACTTGCTACGAAGTGGGAAGTTTTATTTGCAAAAACCTTAACCCAGACCGATTCGGTGTCATTTTCCAGTTCCATGAAAGGCATGTGAGGGATGTCTCTATGAATGAGCAACATCACCCCACCGCCATGAGAGTTCCTATCTTTTCTGTAGACACAGTACTGACAAGTTTCAGGGAAAAGCTCAGATGTAGTAATTGAACTGTCAATCTTTGTTTCCTGAATAGCAACAATATGAGGTTGAGATGTATCGAGGAAAGCTAAAAGTTCAAGAATTTTTCCTCTAATTCCATTTATGTTTATACTGCAAAGTTTCAAACCTTTCACAAAATTTGACTTAGTTTCATCAGCAGTCGAAGATTTGCCTCTCTTATCCTCTGACAGAGGTTCAAACCTGTTTGGCTTACTCAGTTCTACATATTCATCAAAGGAGTCTGAAAAGTTACAGATCCCACATTTTGGACATATCCAGTGGCAGCTTGAATTTACCAAAGGTAAACATAATGCATACTTTCAAAGGCTAAGTGCTTGTTGATGTTGCTTACTAATATATGCTCCAGGGTTTTGCAACAGATGCATGTTAGCGACACTGGGGTTAGTTCAAATAAAATATTCGTTAGTTATATTTAACGATGGCTTAACGAAGATATTAACGGAGATATAACGAAGACGTTACGATTACGAAATGTCATTTCAAATATAAAGTCGTTAGTCCTTCGTTAGCTAGTCCTTACCGAAGTTTCGTTAGTTAAAGTAACATAAACACCGCGTCTGTGTAGAAAACGTGTAGAAAGGAAACACGCCAGCGATCAGCGGTAAACAAAGCGAAAAGAAGCTGAAAAAGTCCCACTGTTTCAGCAAAAGTGGCAGAAAAGAGTCTAGACGACCATAATTTGCTGTCTTTTCGCATGTAAATTGCTTCTTAAGCTTGTTTGCATATATTGTACCCAGAAATACTTGAAATGGTCATGTAATTTTATATGTATTTGGTTGATACGTGAATTTTGTATCAATATTGGCTCAGCTCTGCATGTTTGATTTGAGGTTTAACGTTACCGTCAATTTTTGCAGACGTTGCTTCCCCTTGTATTGGACTTTTTACCTGACACAGAGATGAAATGACCTATCATGCCCTGTCGCCCATAAAACCAATACGGTTCATATGCATGGACGGTCCGACTCGCACTTCTTTTCCTGGGCAGTATTAAACCTCTAAGCAGTTCGTGGTCAGTTTCAACAAGTCCATGAATATAAACCCTATTAGTTTCATTGGCAGCAGGGCTTTAAATGTCACTTCATCTCAATGTCGGGTAAAATTCTACAAAAGTGGAAGCAACGTCTCCAAAATGACCTTTAAAGTGTTGGCGGGGACGTTAAACATCAAATCAAATAAAACTAATTTTAGGGGCAGAACTCACATCCGCCACAGACCTAAGATAATCCCTTGTCGACGTCCTTCATGCAGATTTACATCATCGTCATTCCACTCATCTTTTTCATGGTCACCATCAGCATCGTCAGCATGATGTTGATCGTCATCATCACCTCCATCATCCTCATATAGCAAAGGTATGTTTCACCGCATACATTAGTTGTGCAGTATTCCCGTTGATACGATACTATTCACGTTCCCGTTGATACGATAATATTCACGTTACGATCAGGGGAAAAGGTCAAATATCCGCCAGTCTTGTGAAGGCACAGGAACCTCATTTTCCAAATTCCACACGTTCGTTCAATGACGCAACGTGTCCTTTTATGGGAAACATTGTAACGACTTTCATATGTTTTTTATCAGATACAGGTGTATGAAGGCATGGCTTCAAAGGGTATGCACTGTCACCCAATAGCCATGCATTTTGTATTTGATCCGTCTCGAAGAAAATATCAAAATGTACGCATCGTGTGTGCTTCCAGGCCATCTCATCACTAAGTTCGGGAAGTTATAATTTGCGTCACATATGCCCTGGACGTTTATGGTGTGGTACCCTTTACGTGTCCCATACAGGTGGTCAGCTTCGCTTGGAGCTTTTATTGGAATAAAAGTCCCATCAACAGCACCTTACACTCTGGAAAAATTAGCAATAGTGTAGAATCCTTGTTGAAGATCCCTTATGGCATTTAACGTAATTAGAAAGTGTATAAACAATGATGCCCGCCTTGCCAGCTGATACGAAACGGCACGAAGTTACATGTCAGCTATCACAGACAAGAATTATAAATAAGCCTCCGTGGTGTAGTCGTTACGCTACTCGCCTTGTAAACCAGAGGTTGCAGATAGATCCCGGGCTTCTCCAGACTTTCGGGTGAGTCTTTAAACCGAGGTCCCGTCTCCGTATGACCTTAGCTGTTGGTGGGACCTAAAACTCAAACACCCACTCACAGACAAGTAGCTCCCTGATGCGTAGTATCTCAAGGTAATGCAAATTTGTAGAGACGTTAGTAATGCATTATTCCGCCGAAAAGGATGGTTTAAGTCATTATGGAGAAGCCGGCATAATTCAAAGATGCCATCAAATCTGTACTGCTTGACCAACTCCTCTTATTGCATGTAATCAAAAGGATTAAGCTGGTCTCAGAAGGGACGTAATATGGCCTGGCGTCGACGCCGTTGTAGCGATTTCTGCGAAAATGGAATAACATAGACTATATGTTGATTATAATTCGAACTCCCGCGCCCGCTCTTCGGGGCTTGAAGAAGTAGATGGGCTGCATGATGCTTTCACGCAGAGCTGAATCAGGCCACACACGAGTACTGTGGTCAACGGCTTGAAGGATCTAAGCCTGCCCAGGTAAAGCTGGGTGAGTCGGACCGTCCATGCTTATAAACCCTATTGGTTTAATTGGACGACAGGGCTTGAGATGTTATTTCATCTTAATGTCGGGTAAAAGTCTGACAGAATTGGCGGGACGTTGAACCTCAAAAAAAAAAAAAAAGAAAAGAAAGAAATAGTTCTAACTCAAGCTATTTAAGTAAACGCCTTCGGCGGTCTTAAGAAAGTTCCTTGTCATCCATTTTCCAGTCCTTCACTGCGATATCTGGGAAAATCTGGGGGTCACTGATGGGGCCGAATTGACCGAAACTAGGAACAGTGATTATCGATCCTCGAGCTCATGTCGCCATCTATCACATACTCAGAAAAGCATCACTCTCAAAACGTTGAATTTCAATATTTGGCCGTGATTTTACCAAAAATGAAAGACCCCGTGAACGAAATAATCAATAGTTTCGATATTTGACCTTGACCTTAATTGATAATAAATCAAGTTTATATTTTTACCCCCTCTTCTTCTATCTAATTAGAATTATCAGACTTAGTGATGGTAAGAATAATAGAAATTTATTATAACAATCATTCATTTCTTTATTTTTATTTATTCTTTTATTTTCATACTCGCAATGTCCTAGACTTCCCAAATATCTATCTGAGCTAACCATTTTCTTCCCAGATACTCGGAAATTCCTACTTAACGAATGCCTTACGACGACCCTAGAGTCGTCGTTAAATTATGTCGTATTAACGAAAATTTGTTAACTGTTCGTTATTAACGATGGGTACTTTGAAATCAAATTTTAGCTAAAGAAGGCTTAACGAAGACTTAACGAATAACACAAGGCTAACGAAGCTTATTGGAACTGGCCCCGGGTCTATAATTTGCTGCATCATATTTAAACTCAGGACAAATAGAAGCATGCTCCTGCTGAAGTGATATCGAACGCCATAACGAAAACACGCCTGTATGATTTTGACCCCCTTTATCCCGCTTTTATTCACCATATTTGCATTATTTGCTGGCTCCCAGCTTGCACATTGTCAATATTGGAAAAACAGGTAACCAGACCCCCCTGACCTTTTAAGGTCAGGGGGGTCTGGTTACCTTTTTTTCCAACACTGATAACCTTCAGACTAGGAACCAGCATATAATGCAAATAAGGTGAATATGGTAAAACCGGGGTTTGCAGGGGTAAACCTTATTTTTCTTATTTCTGCTCTAAAGTATAGATTGTGGGTACTCATCGAGGCGGTTCTAACGGGTACACCCAATCTATATTTTGAGTAGAAATAAGAAAAAATTGACAATTTTTATCCTAAAATTTTCATTTTTTCGACGATAAAGGTTGAGCTATATTTGAATAGGCGTGTTTTCGTGAAGCGAATTATGAACTGTTGTCAGTTTTACAAAAAACGTTTTTGTCTGCTACTGGACTTCGCTCACCAATGTAACGGTCAGTCGATATTTACTGAGTAATTACATGTAGAAGTGCTGTGGTTTGGGAAGGAGTCGATATTTAAGAAAAGATGCTAAAACAATTGTCCGTGATCTTTCTAACCTTTGGATATTGTCTGACAGCTGAATGTAAGTTTCAACATCTACACGACATTACGTTTGCAAGTTTTTGAAATATATTGACACCATTAAACCCTATTTTGACGTTACGACAACACACCCGTGCGACATAGTGCATACTTTCATTGCTCCAAAGATGGCTACTTTTCCAATGACTATTTGTGATATTTTCCTTATCTACACTCAGAACATAGGTTGTGGGTATTCGTTAGAACCGCCTCAATGAGGCGGTTCTAACGAATACCCACAACCTATGTCTTGGAGCAGAAATAAGAAAAATGATGTTTACCCCAGTGAACCAAAGTTTTCTCTTTATAAAGTTGGGTTTTGCGGGGTGTTCATTTCACGGACTTTTCCATGCGATTAGCCTCGTTTTCAGGGGAAATACATTTTTCTTATTTCTGCTGGCTACAGCAAGACGGGTTAGTTTCGGCATTCCCCTTGAGATAATTTTTCTTGATAAAAATATTTAATTATGAAGACGCTGTTGATTGAGCGAGTTTATACAGTTCTATTCTATTTTCGACATTTCCATGTGATGAGCCTCGTTTTCAGGGGAAATACATTTTTCTTATTTCTGCTGGATACAGCAAGACGTGTTAGTTTCGGCATTCCCCTTGAGCTTCAATAAGATCTTTTTTCAGCGATAGGCAAGATGTGCTATAAGTCACAGCCCCGGAATGAGTTATTTATCTTATCTTCTTCGTATTTGGCTATAGTTGAGTCACTAAATTTAGAATTTAGCATAAAAATGTCACTGGATGAATTCTTAGTGTTTACAGAGCTATGCTAAAAAGCATTATTTGAAGATTGACGTTGTTTAGACGCACGGTTGGTGTGTTGTTATATTGTTTTGTTTGTTTTATTTGGGGTTTAACGTCCACCTCAAGACTATATAGGTCATTTTGAGGATGTTTCTTCCAATTTCGTGGGACTTTTACCCAAGAATGATATGAAATAACATCTCAAGCCCTGCCGCCCAATGAAACTATATGCATAGACGGTTCGACTCGCACCATTTTACCATCTCTAAGCGGTTTACCATTACTCATTTACCATTACTCATTTGCGCGGCCCCGCCCATAGGGGCTTGAAGAAATATATGGGCTGCATGATGCTTCCACGCAGAGCTGAATCCGGCCCGCACAGTAGTACTGGTAAACCGCTTAGAGGATCTAAGCCTGTCCAGGAACCGCGGTGCGAGGCAGACCGTCCATGCTAATAAACCCTATTGGTTTCATTGGGCGACAGGGCTTGAGATGTCATTTCATCTCAAGATCGGGTAAAAGTCCCACAAAATTGGAAGCAACGTCTCCAAAATGACCTTTTCAGTGTTGACGGGGCGTTAAATCTCAAAACAAACAAAAATTACTCATCTGCGACAGGTTTCAGCTCTTTGTGGAAGCACCATATAGCCTAGCCTATTTCTCCAAGCCCCGCTGGGCGGGGCCCTATATTATGTTTATTGTTTATTCACCATATTTGCATTATTTGCTGGCTCCCAGCTTGCACATTGTTAACATTGGAAAAACAGGTAACCAGACTCCCCTGACCTTTTAAGGTCAGGGGGGTCTGGTTACCTGTTTTTCCAACACTGATAACCTTAAGACTAGGAACCAGCAGATAATGCAAATAAGGTGAATTATTTTCAAGCATAGTGGGGAATATTTGCCAATAAAGGTGGTGCAGTAGTTCCTTGCGACTCCTAATTGTATCCTTGTGACCTCGTTTCCGGTTTGTTCTTAATAGATTCTACCCATGTTCAGCATTCCTATGGTAGCGCGGTAGTGATAGCTTTACCGGCCCGATAGCTCAGTGATAGAGCGTCCGCTTCGGGAATGGGAGGTCGCGGGTTCGATCCCCGGCCGCGCCATACCAAAGGCGTGAAAAATGGCACTAGGCGCTCCATTGGCTGAAGATCGCATTATCAGGGTAGTCCTAGGAAGATAAATTGTTTGTCGCAAGAAAACCTCTGCAGAGCTTATGTTTTTTTTTTCGGATATGCGACGTTAAATAAAGCTTCTTTATCTTTGCCGTGAGAGAAGACCTTATTGGTCTCGGTTCGCCTGCTCTACGAATGTCTGATACACCAAGTACATCAAGACTGCTCACCATGTCATTGTGACCGGCCCCGATAGCTCAGTTTGTAAGAGTGTCCGCTCCGGGGAACGGGAGGTCACGGGTTCGATCCTGGGCCGCGACATACCAGTCGTTAAAAATGGTACTAGCTGCTCCTCGCTTGGCACTCAGATTTACGGGGTAGAACTAGGACTGGTCGACCCAGTGTCAGGATAATGTGACTGGGTGTGGTATCATGTAATGTGTCTGGGACATGATACTTCAGTGAGGCAGCACTATAAAAGTGAGCATTGAGCTCCCTGTCGCAACCAGACACCGTCGTGATATGATTGAAAAAATGTTGAAAGCGACGTTAAACCCGAATTCACACACACACACACACACACACACACAGAGAGAGAGAGAACATGTCATTGTAGAATTGGACTAGTTGGGTTTCACAAGACATTCGACTTGGGAAACAGTGCTGACAGTCAGCAAGAATGGCTAAGTATATTGCTAACTAATATATGCTCTGGGGTTTTGCAACAGATACATGTGAGCGACACCGGTCTGTAATTAGCTGCGCCATGTTTGTCTCCTTTCTTAAAGACCGGAGTAACGTTTGCTTGTCGCCAGTCATCTGGTGCACTGCCCTGAGTAAGTTTTTCATTGAAGATAAAGTCCAGCAGAGGAGATTGTTCAGCACTACATTCCTTAAGCATCCTGGCATTTAAGCCACCAGGCCCTGATGCCTTATGTATGTTCAGCTTATTCAACAGTTTTGCGACCTCCTTGGGGTCAGCTGTAATGTATCCAATAGAGGGGAACTGGCTTTTTCCTTTTGGTGGTAGCTCACCATCAGCTTCGCGCGTAAACTGTTTGTTACATATACATGTACTTGTCTTATCGCGCGATTCAGTTTTCAAAACATTACGAAAAGACGCATATACAAATATATTGCCAATTTTTTGGCAAAAAGTTAGACATTTTAAGATGAAAAATTGTGATTTTTTCTTATTTCTGCTCAAAATATATATTGCGGGGACTCGATAGAACCGCCTCGACGAGGCGGTTCTATCGAGTACCCACAATCTATGTTTCTGAGCAGAAATATGAAGAATAATGTATACCCCCTTAAACCCCAGTTTTACTATATAAAAGTGGGGTATGTGGGGGTCAAAATTATATAGGCATGTTCTCGTAATGTTCCATCTTCCATGAGTGAGTTGATCCCAAATGCGTCTTTTTGGGGGACTTTACAAATGACCAACTTTTTTCATTCTTTTGCGGGCCTTCGGGATCAGTATTTTTATCTTCAAAGGTAAAGATGCTTGAAGCTTGCTTCCAATATGCATTTCTAATTACCTTTTGTACAAGTGCTCTGAACCTTTTATAGTGATTCTTCAGATCTCGGTTGCTTGACTTTACAATCACGAAGGTTTCCTAATTAATTGTTTGATCGTATTGTCGCTCCAAGGTACACTATGGTTGGTTTGGTCAATTTCATTGGAATATACCTTTCCATGGCCGTGGCGAGCTCCGACTTAAAACTGACCCACAAGTCATTGACTAACTTGCCAGAGTGGTCAGGGGAAAGGAATGAATCCTTAAACCGCGGCATGTGGTCTCTTAGACAATCCCGAGCCGCACGTTTCTATAGATATCTTGCCGGAATCGCTTTGCTTTTATATCATACTCGATATGCACTTTATCATGATTAGCCTTTTACACGACAGGGAATGGCCCAGCAGGAACACGTCGCTAGGGCAACGTCAAATCAACGTCGGTGCAACGTCACACCCACGTAGATATGACGTTGCACCGCCGTTGATGTGGCGTCACAATTACATCACATGCCTGCTGGGGGATTAGTAAATAGGAGGTCTAGGGTTTTATCCTTCCGAGTGGTTATATTTATAACTTGGGAGAGGCATTTTTTTTTCTTTTATTATATCCAAAAGTTGTTGCTGTGTTTGCCTTTCGCGCACCCCATGTTGCTCCATTCACTATCACCACAACTGAAGTCTCCGTACCATGAAAATGATAAAAGGACGTGACCTTATTTTGACCACTATTAAGCGTGCAATATTCAGGTTCAATGAATACGCTCCTTTCTCTTAACCCTTTTTGTACCAAATGGAATCTTCCTCCTTATATATAGTAGGAGTCCATGTCAAAATTTAGGGATGTCAGGTTGTGTTTTCTTCAAAATTTATTCGGAAAATGACTTAACTTTTAGCAAACAGTGGGGGCCCTGATCAGACGCCGCATTCTGCGGCGTCTGATCTGGGCCTGCACTGTTTGTCAGGGTACCCCTTGAGTTTACAGGCTGAAATGGGTTACACTTCTGCGTGGTCAGAAAAGGATTAAACGCAATTATAAAAAATTTATGAACCGTAGATAAGCATTTAGACACAGTTTTGAATGACCCCATGTAGACATGTACGTCACATGGCCGTCTCATGAGTTGAACAAGTCTATAAACTGAACACCCCTCAAAACGCCGCTCTATATAGAAAAAAACTGGGGTTTACGGGGGTAGACATAATTTTTTCTTATCTCTGCTCCAAGACATTTGTTATGGGTACTCGTTAGAACCGCCTCATTGAGGCGAGCACCTACGACTCGTATAACCTATGTTTAAAGTATAAATAAGAGATTTTTTCATCAGAAAAGAAGCGATTTTGGAGACGTGAAAAAATGTACTATGTCGCACGGGAGTGTTATCGTAATGTAGCGAAGCCTTATAATTGAGCCCCGCCAAGCGAATTTGTCTTCGAGCATTCCGTCATGACAAATTTTAACTACGCATGCCCAGCCATTCAGAGGGGCCAGGGATATGGCTTTCTGTCTGAAGGTTCCTCTTGATTCCCTGCTTGTATGAGCAAGCTGCGAAGGTTCTGGCGAGACTGCGCGGATGCGCAGGCTCACCTGAACCTTCGCTGCTCGCATAGGCGATAAGTATCAAAATCGCTTGACGGGGCCCATATCTCTCTTCTTTTATACTGAGTGGGTCATAGGCCCATAGCTACCCTGTCTCTGTCAGGTGAGTGGCTAAATCTAGACGTTACCAAAACAAAATCCATCGGGGCTTAAAGAAATAGATGGGCTGCATGATGCTTCCACGCAAGGGTGAAACCGACCGCGCACATGAGTACTGGGAAACCGCTTAGAGAATCTAAGACGGCCCAGGCAAAGCGGTGCGAGTCGGTCCGTCCAGGCATGTAAACCCTATTGGTTTCATTGGGCGGTGAGGCTTGAGGTGTCATTTCATCTCAATATCGGGTAAAACCCCTACACAATTGGAAGCCAATACATGTAAAATATGTCCTAGAAAGGGTTATCCTTTGGAAGCAAGGAATATACCACAGAACGGGTAAATATGGAGTGTACATGTTTTCTGAGCCAGACTAGCTAGTTTCGGTCAATTAGGCCTCATCAGTGACACTCAAATATTTTCATAATTCCACAATGGAATCAATGATCCCAAAGGACAAGAAAATATAAACTAACCATGATGTAGGGCAGGGAGACTTTTACGGCCGCCACACATTCCCAGACACCAGCTGTAGTGACGTCAAATATGTTCTAGAAAGGGTTATCCTTAGGAAGCAAGGAATACACCACAGAACTGGAAAATATGGAGTGTACATGTTTTCTGGGCCAGATTAGCTAGACTCGGCCAACTAGGCCCCACCAGTGACCCTCTGATATTTTCAAAATTCCACAATGGAATCAATGATCCCAAAGGACAAGAAAATAAACTACACTATGATGTAGGGCAGGGAGACTTTTTACGGCCGCCACACATTCCCAGACACCAGCTGTACCCTATTCTGATTCTGATTCTAATTCACAGGTGTGTTTAATTAACTTATTTTATTAATCCCCCGCTGCGAAGCGGAGCGGGGATTATAGGAATGGCCTTCGTCTGTCCGTCCGTCCGTCTGCCCGTTGTCCGTCTGTAGGGCCTATGTCTGTCCGTAACACTTTATTGTCCGTTCCATATTTCCTGAAACCCTTTTAATAGATTTTCATTAAACTTTGGTCAATTATTCGTCTCAGTGAGTTGGTGTGCAGAACCCATAAATGAACCATGCCGACTTAAGGTCAAGGTCACTGTTGAAGGTCACGAGTTTGAAACTTTGAATTTTGTGTCCGTTCCATATCTCCTTTTCCCCTGGAATGATTTTCATTAATCTTTGTGAAATATACCCCACAGTGAGCTGATGTACAGAGCCATAAATAAACCATGCCAATATAAGGTCAAGGTCACTGGTGAAGGTCACAAGGTTTAACCTTGATACAAAAAGCGGCGGGGGATTTGGCTGTCCTTCAGACTGCTTGTTTATTAATGAAATTCTGTATACAACATTAGTGGCATCATACATTGCAAAGCATACATGACATACACAAATATTTTTATGTATATGAAATTATAACATATCTAATCAGTTGACATGTCCATGTACATATACAACCAATTAGCACAGAAAGCAATTAAACAACACTGAGCCATAATAGCACAAACTTGTAAATAACCAGTGCTTCAGCTGAAGTGCACAACCCGCCGGATGCTTTTAGCTTTTTGAGTGTTACCATATATGGGTATGGCGGCAATTTTGGTCATGTGACCTGGACCTAAAACGGTTCCCCCCATAATTGCGCCTTATCGTAAGGAGCAAAAATATATCTTAAACTTTAGTACTGTATTCTGAATCGTTTGCAGGATAAAATGCATTCTCACTTTTCCTATACAAAACCATATGTGTCAAAGTTTGACCTAGGCACAAAGAAGGTCAAGGTCAACCAAGGGTCACCAGTTTAGCAATTTATGATGGGCCTACGTCCCAGATGCTATTTATCAAGTTTCTTGGAAATCTGCCCAGTGGTTCTGGAGAAGACTAGGCCCTATTTTTGAAGGGTTTTTACCATATATGGCTTGGCGGCCATTTTGGTCATGTGACCTGGACCCCTTGAGCAAATTTTGATTTCCCCCATCCCATAAAGGCTCCATATGAAATTTGACTTCAATCGGCTCAACAGTTTCCGAGGAGAAGCAGTTCGAAAATGTTCACATTTTTCGCCCCTATACTAAATGGAATGTAATATTTCTCAAGTTCATTGGTTAGATCTCATTGATATCTATCAGTATGCCAAAAATTGTTTAAATAAGTCACTATCACCAATTTTCACAAACGGGTTACAGACGGACAGACAGACAGACCATATATGGCTTGGCGGCCATTTTGGTCATGTGACCTGGACCCCATGAGCAAATTTTGGTTTCCCCCATCCCATAGAGGATCCATATGAAATTTGACTTCAATCGGCCCAACGGTTTCCGAGGAGAAGCAGTTCGAAAATTTTCACATTTTTCGCCTCGGCGAGGCTATACTAAATCGAATGTAATATTTCGTAAGTTCATTGGTTAGATCTCATTGATATCTATCAGTATGCCAAACATTGTTTAAATATTCCAAGCGGATAAGTCACTATCACCAATTTTCACAAACGGGTTACGGACGGACAGACAGACTGACAGAATGACACGGTGATTTTAGGGCACTCTTAGAAAATCAACCGACTTCAGTCGGTCGCTTTTTCTGCGGGTCGTGCAATTATCGTCCTGCCAGACATTTTACCGTAAACTGTACACGTTGAATAAATAAACATACAGACCACGTTAACCATGAGCGGAAGGTATGCCACTTGCTTCAACTCAAACTTCAAATATTTGAAGAATCGGAGTCTGTTTGTACATCTCTGGGGTTGTTATACATGCATGTATAATAGCCACGGCATTTAAAAACAGGGTTTCTAAGTTGCTACTTACGCAGCCGCGCAGTCTGGTCAGCAAAATGGTGTTCACCGCTTAGACAGTACCATACCTCTAGCCTCTAATACTGGAAAGGGGACCTTTCAAGACTAGCAAGTATGTTTTAACTGTCGTCTACCCACCTCAGGCTTAATGACTGCATTTCCCTTATTCCCCGCAAAGAAATTAATGGTTCGTTCTGTATGTTTCGGTACTTCGTAGAACCGGTACCGGTAATTACCCAGTGACAAAAGCGCGGGAAAGCGCCCGAGAATCACGGATTAATCAGAATTCCCTTTGCGCGTGACCAATTCGGATGTGTTTTCAGATATTGGATTTTAATTTCTAATATTTGTTGTTTACTCGGATGGTACGCTGTTTTTCCCTCGCTGGAAATGTTGGTATTTGTTTTCCTTTCTTCATATAGTTAATTTAGCAGGAATTTCTGCTTTTAACTTCTTTTCTTGTTGTCACATAATTTCGTGACCTTTTTCGTTATTGTTTGTTTTGTTCTTGTCCTTCAATGTCCCAAATCTGCGGCTCTTGCGGACATTTAAAAGCTTCCTGGGACAATCATTCTTCTTGTTTTACATGCTCTCATTGCAGTTTTGAGTCACGCTGTGCCACTTGCAAACTGTGGACGAGCTCAGTGTGGACGCTTGCCGTAAACCGACGATCGTACAAGCGAAGACGTTCCACTAAAGAGAAGAAGATGGGCAAGAAGGGAAACTCTTCCAAGCAGTCAGACTCCGGGACTGCAACTAAGCAGTCCGGGACTGCTCCCAAGCAGTCCCAGTCTGAGAACCCTTCTCAGACTGCGTCCGCATCGGGGGAGAATTACCGGGAGAACCGGGAAAATTCCCCGATAGACACACGTCAATCTACTCAAGATCGACCCGGTGGATCTTCCACCCAAGTGTCTGCGGACAAGAGGACAGAAAGAACACCCAACGCCAAGTCTGGGGATAGTCTTTCCTCGTCCTCGGGACCAGATTCTTTGGAATCTGACCGGTCACCGGGCCGGGAATCTGGCCGGTCACCGGGCGGGGAATCTGGCCGGTCACCGGGCCGGGATTCTCGCGACCGGTCATTTCGGCCCAAATCCAAAGATCGATCGTCCAAACATCGATACCCGGACCGGGTAACCCGGTCTACATCCCGGTACCGGTCAGTGGGTCGGTCCACTTCCCGGCAACGTTCCCGGGACCGGTCATCCCGGCATCCTTCGGCGGGACGTTCATTTCGTCACCGTTCACCAGGCAGATCATCTCGCCACCGGGCACCGGGACAGTCATCACGGCGCCATTCTCGGAAACGGTCAGATCGGCACCGATCGCCGAGACGGACATCTCGTGATCGATTTAAACACAGATCGAGTTCACGGGATCGTCACACGCCTCATAGAAGGCATAGATCGAGAGTGAAGAGAAAAAACTCTAGATCTAGACGCCTTAAACGCCATCATCATACGAGTTCAAGTTCTGACTCGTATTCGAGGTCTAGTTCAATCAGTTCGGACTGGTCTACCTCTTCTGATAGGCACAGGCGCCATAAGAAGAAGTCTCACAATCGTTCTTCTGTCTCTAGAAGTCATAAGAGACGTAGGCACTCCTATGGTACTCGCCATAAGGATCGTGCTAGAGCTTTATCTTCAAGCTCGGATAGGAATGATAATCTCTCCATCAGGGTGGACAATAATGAATTTAAGGGTGAGAGCAGAGCTGGTTCACCCCATAAAGCCTCTTCTAATTTGGCAAAGAAAACTCGGTTTGACAGAGGTTCTTCCAATTCTGAAGACGAAGAGGAAGGTATCATTTCTTTTGCCGAGGCAATTCAGGAGGTTATGAGCTTACTTCCCTCCGAATTTTGCCCCAGGAAGGAGTCCTCGGAGACTCTTCAGAGGCCTAGGTCCACATTGGATGCACTTAACCCATCTGAGGATAAGAGCTCAGCTTCTCTCCCTCAGTCCTTATTGATCAAAGACGTTGTAAATGTCTTTCAATCACTGATCGATAAGAAGGTTAAGCTGGAACCTGGCTGGGTTACCAATAAATCTCTGGAGAGAGATCTTGGTATAAACGTGAAACATTACCGGTCACACGGTCAGTTATTTCCCGACAGTGTTCCTAAAATTGATAAAGATGCTTCTCTACTGGATCTGATATCCTCTGGGAATGCCAATTTGCCAGTAAAGAGTTTGGAGACTATGGAGCGTCAAGCTAGGAACATGGTTTCCATTAACTCTTATGCAGACCTTTTCACTGCTGCTTCAGTTCAAGCATTGGAGTCAGACAACTTGGATGCTCCGATGCTGAAGAGGTTACTCAGCTCTATTGTTAGTTGCTTGAAGCACTCTTCCTCTATGGCAGTGATTTTGGCAGTCAAACTCCTGCAAGCTAGAAGGGAGGCTGCCATTGAAAGGTCTAAGATTCTGACGGAAGCCACGAAGACTAAGCTTCGCTCGGTTCCGATCTCAGCTGAATCCCTCTTTGGTGGAATGATTACTGATTTTCAGAAACTAAATTCTGAATCTCAACAGCAGAGTTTCATTGCTTCCTCTGTTGCACAGAGTAAGCAGGCTTCTACTTCTGGCTTTAAGATTCCTAAATGCCAAAAGAAGTCTGCACACAGGGATTCATCTTCCTCTGCTAGACCTCCCAATCATAAGAATAGAGGTGGTCCTAGGAGAGGCTCTCGCCGTGGAGGCTCAAGCTCTCGAGGAAGGGGTCAGTACACCCCCTCCCGAGGAGGTGCCTCTAACGTTTCTCGACAATGATACACTCCCTCCACTGTCCCTTTCAAGAAAGGACCTTCCAGTAGGAGGACGGTTGGCCCACTTTCAAAATCGTTGGGGAGAAATAACAGAGGACTCATGGGTCCTCTCTGTTGTAAAAAAAGGGTACAAAATACCTTTCATCAGCAAACCTCTTCTTTCTCCAACGCCAATCTTTCTTCATCAGACCGAAAGTCGGTCTTTGGAAGAAGAGGTCAACAAACTCCTACTCAAAGGGGCAGTGGAGATGATAGAGCCGGAAGGTCCAGGCTTTTATTCTCGTATTTTCCTAGTTCCCAAGAAAAACGGAAAATTACGACTTATAATAGATCTGTCCAGACTGAATACTTTTCTGGAAGTTCAGTCGTTCAAAATGGAGACAGCCAACAAAGTCAGACAGGCGATCCAACCCAACGATTGGGCGATCTCCTTAGACCTGACGGATGCATATCTACATGTTCCCATTCACAGACAGTCTCGGAAGTACCTCCGATTCTGTCTCAAGGGCCAAACTTATCAGTTCAAGGCTCTTCCGTTTGGCCTTGCAACAAGTCCGTATGTCTTCACCCGTTTGATGGTTGCTGTAGCATCTTATCTACGGAAGAGGGCAATTGTACTGTTTCCGTACCTGGACGACTGGTTGGTCAGAAATCAGATTCGTCAGGAAATTCTGAGAGATCGGCAGTTTACAGTCAAGTTGATTACATCCCTAGGACTGATAATCAACGAAGAGAAGTCGGACTTAGTACCATCTCAGAACTTTGTGTTCATAGGAATGGAATTTTTTACACAAAGGAATATAGTTCGGGTGCCGTTAGACAGAATACAGGGCATTCTGGAACTATTACGATGGTTCAAGGTTCAAGAGCAGGTCTCAGCAAGAGTCTTTCTGTCTCTTCTGGGAAAACTCAGTGCAGCAGCCCAGTTTGTTGTACTGGGCAGATTGCACTTACGTCCGCTTCAAATGGCTTTGTTTGCTCAGTGGAAGCCTCATGCTCTTCCATTGGAGCATCCCATTCTTCTCAATGTTTCGATCAGGAAGCATTTAGAATGGTGGAACAACAAGGGTCGTTTCAGCTCGGGTGTAACGCTGAAACCGTCTCTTCCTACTCACACTCTGTTCAAGGATGCGAGTCTCTCTGGATGGGGAGCCCATCTCGAACCGGAAGGACTTCTGTGTCATGGAGTCTGGCCTCCAGACCAATCAGTTCTTCATATCAATATCCTAGAGATGAAAGCAATATTGCTTGCTCTAAAACAATGTCATCAGTATGTCACCAATTCAACAGTACTGATTGCCACAGACAACTCTTCAGTAGTTTCGTACCTGAAGAAACAAGGGGGCACCCATTCTCCGTCTCTGTGCATGGAGGTGTGGGATACACTCCTTTGGTGCAATCAGGAAGGCATAAATCTTCTGGTCAGACATATACCAGGGAAATCGAACATATTGGCAGACAGGCTAAGTCGTCTTTCCAAGCCAATTGCGACAGAATGGACCTTGGATCAGACGATTTGCAATTTAATTCTGTCGATGACGGGTTTTCCGAACATAGATCTGTTTGCAACTCGTCTCAACAAGAAACTGCCTCTCTATGTGTCTCCCATCCCAGACGAGAATGCTCTGGCGATAGACGCAATGTCAATGAACTGGGACGGAATGCATGCGTATGCTTTTCCTCCGTTTGCACTGATCCCGGCGATAATCAACAAGATTCGTCAACATCATTGCAACATTGTGCTGGTAGCTCCTCTTTGGGCCGAAATGTCTTGGTTTCCAGACATACTTCGGTTACTCGTAGCACCTCCAATTCGGATTCCCTCAGTGCAGAATTTGCTGACACAAGTAGGTCAGAAATTCGTTCGTCAAAACGTGGAAAGTCTAAAACTTCACGCTTGGAGTTTATCCGCCGATCCATTACGGATAGAAACTTTTCGGCGAATGTTGCCAGACACGCTGCTCAGGCAAGGCGATTGTCTACCAGGCGTGTTTATGACGCCAAATGGAAAGTCTTTTCCGATTGGTGTAGTCGCAGGGAAACTCATCCTTTCAATCCATCTCCGATGGAAGTAGCAGACTTTTTGCTACATTTATTCACGGAGAAAAAATGTCAAGTCAGTACTATCAAAGGTTACAGATCTACTATCTCTAATACTTTGAAATTCACATCTGACATAAACATTGGATCTGACCCTATCATTTCAGAACTTATAAGGTCATTTGAATTACAGAGGCCTGTTCAAAGGTCTTTAGCTCCGAAATGGGACCTTTCTTGTGTCCTTTCTTCATTATGTTCTGAACCGTATGAACCTTTGCATAAAGCTTCTAGGTTCCATCTCACTCTGAAAACAGTTTTTCTGCTTGCCATGGCAACAGCAAGACGTGTTAGTGAGATTCATGCTTTCTCTATGGATTCAGGACATCTCAGATTCAATCAGTCAGATGGTTCTGTTTCTTTAAGGATACAACCAGGTTTTTTTGGCAAAAAATCAATTACCATCCATTTGCCCGGATGATATTTTGGTTCAAAATTTAGCCAGAACAGTTAAATTTAATGACTTTAACAGGTTTTTATGCCCGGTTAGGGCTTTAAAACGTTACCTGAAAGTGACTGAGCCTATCCGGAAAGACAGGAAAAGGCTTTTTCTTCCCTTGAAGGGAAATCACAATATTACCAAGGGATCTATCTCCGGATGGATTTCTTATACTATTAGATTAGCTTATAAGAAATTGTCTAAGTCTAAAATAGCTTTGCTTAAGATTAAGGCTCATGAGCTAAGGGCCCTTTCAACCTCTTGGTCTTACTTGAATAAAACCCCAGTTGAGGATGTTATCAAAGCTGCCGTGTGGTCCTCTTGTTCGACTTTTGCCAAGTTCTATTTACGAGACTTGAACACACAAGGAGAAAACCTACGACTGATGGGTCCATTGGTTTCTGCTCAAAAAGTGGTGGGGGGCCAGTCTGGTCTTCCTCATCCTCAATGCTAATCTGGAGACTATCTTCCGAGGCCTCGCAAGACACATTCAAAAGGTACTTGGAACTGATAGTGATGTTCCAGGGATAGGAATGGTGGAAATTTAGTTTTCTTCCTCAATTTCCATTGTTTATCTTTTTAGAATCCTAAGTTTCTACAGGATTTATCCCTGGAATAAAGGATCGTTCTGTATGTGGTTGGAGATTCCATCCCGCCAAGGCTAATTCTGCAGTCATTAAGCCTGAGGTGGGTAGACGACAGTTAAAATTGAGTTTTTAAAAGTAAAACTTATTTTAACTAGGATACCCACCTCAGGCTTAAGGCAGATGGCCCACCTCCCTAACCCCTCCATCTAGAGGGCAAGGGAATTCTGATTAATCCGTGATTCTCGGGCGCTTTCCCGCGCTTTTGTCACTGGGTAATTACCAGTACCGGTTCTACGAAGTACCGAAACATACAGAACGAACCATTAATTTCTTTGCGGGGAATAAGGGAAATGCAGTCATTAAGCCTGAGGTGGGTATCCTAGTTAAAATAAGTTTTACTTTTAAAAACTCAATTTTCATCGGGTTATCAACTCCGTGCAATGAAGACCCCTTAACCCCACTTTTTATAAAAAGAATGGGGTTTACAGGCGTATATATTATTTTTCTTGTCTCTGCTCCAAGAGATGGGTTGTGGGTACTCGTTAGAACCGCCTTATTGAGGCAGTTCTAACGAGAACGCACAACCTTAGTTCGCAGTTTAAATGAGGAAAATATCACAAAAGTAGCCATTTTGGAGATGTGAAAAAAGGAATTAAGTCACACGGATGTGTTATCGTAATGAATTAATAGGTTTGTCTGTGACCGCCCCCGCCCATAGGGGCTTGAAGAAATATATGGGCTTCACGATGCTTCCACGCAGAGCTGAAACCGGCCCGCACACTAGTACCGGTAAACCGCTTAGACGATCTAAGCCTGTCCAGGAACCGCGGTGCGAGGCGGATCGTCCATGCTAATAAACCCTATTGGTTTCATAGGGCGACAGGGCTTGAGATGGCCTTTCATCTCATTGGTGGTTAAAAGTCCCACAAAATTGGAAGCAACGTTTCCAAAATGACCTTTACAGTGTTGACAGGGACGTTAAACCTCAAATAAAATAAAAAAGGTCGGTTTGTGTCTTACCTGAAGAAGGGCGTTTTCATCACGAGACTCCTCTGCCATGGACTTTATCATAAATTTGCACCAGCAAATTAACTCAAATAATGCACCACGTCTCGCCAAAATCGTAATGTCAAAATCGAGCCAACTTACATGTATATAAAAAATCATGTCCCTTCCTGGGTTCCGTAGCTGACCGCACGATCATTTTTATGCCCCTGCCTATTCGAAGAATAGCGGAAGGGCATTAAGTTTGACCCCTGTCCGTCCGTTCGTCCGTGCGTCCGTTCGTCCGTTCATCCGTGCGTCTGTTCGTCCGTCCCGACATCATGTCCGGACCATAACTCCTAAACCGTATGGAATATATTCATGAAACTTCACAGGCGCATTCATCACACTGAGACGATGTGTCATGAACAAGGAAGACAACTCCTGCTTGTTTAGTTTTTGAATTATCTGCCCTTGACTTACATCAATATATAGTCAAATGGTATGTCGTGTCCGGGCCATATCTCCTAAACCGTACGGAATATATTCATGAAACTTCACAGGTGCATTCATCACACTTAGACGATGTGTCATGAACAAGGAAGACAACTCTTGCATTTTTGGTTTTTGAATTATCTGCCCTTGACTTAGTACCATATAGTAAACCGTGTCCGGGCCATAACTCCTAAACCGTACGGAATATAATCATGAAACTTAACAGGTGCATCCATCATACTTGGACGATGTGTCCTGATGAAGGAAGACGACTCCTGCATGTTTAGTTTTTGAATTATCTGCCCTTGACTTACATCAATATATAGTCAAATGGTATGTCGTGTCCGGGCCATAAGTCCTAAACCGTATGGAATATATTCATGAAACTTCACAGATACGTTCATCACACAAAGACGATGTGTCATGAACAAGGAAGACAACTCTTGCATTTTTGGTTTTGAATTATCTGCCCTTGACTTAGTACCATATAGTAAACCGTGTCCGGGCCATAACTCCTAAACCGTATGGAATATATTCATGAAGCTTCACAGGTGCATTCATCACACTGAGACGATGTGTCATGAACAAGGAAGACAACTCTTGCATTTTTGGTTTTTGGATTATCTGCCCTTGATGCATATATTCTATGATTGATTTGAAGTACATTTGTAATATTTTTATCCCGTCGCACAACATAGTTGTGAGGGGGCATATAGCATAACTTCACACAAATGTTCCTTTTAAAAAAATCTCGAGCGAGTTCGACTTTCAAGGTCATGACCTCAAGGTTAAGGTCACTGTGGTTATTTTTAGAAAAAACTTTGTCATCGCTCTAGCGCCTACATTTCTTCACCAATTCCATTATAACTTCACACAAATGTTTCTTATAAAAAAATCTCGAGCGAGTTAGACTTTCAAGGTCATGACCTCAAGGTCAAGGTCACTGTGGCTAATTTTAGAAAAACTTTGTCATCGCTGTAGCGCCTACATTTCTTCACCGATATCAATATAACTTCACACAAATGTTTCTTATAAAAAAATCTCGAGCGAGTTCGACTTTCAAGGTCATGACCTCAAGGTCAAGGTCACTGTGGCTATTTTTAGAAAAAAACTTTGTCATCGCTCTAGCGCCTACATTTCTTCACTGATTTCAATATAACTTCACAAAAATGTTTCTTATGACAATATCTCGAGCGAGTTCGACTTTCAAGGTCATGACCTCAAGGTCAAGGTCACTATTGCTATTTTTAGAAAAAACTTTGTCATCGCCGTAGCGCCTACATTTCTCCACTGATTTCAATATCACTTTACACAAATGTTTATTTCAATATCTTGAGCGAGTTTACTTTCAAGGTCATGACCTCAAGGTCAAGGTCATCGTGGCTATTATTAGAAAAACTTTGTCATCGCTCCAGCGCCTACATTTCTTAACTGGTTTCAATATAACATCACACAAATGTTCCTTATGACACTATCTTGAGCGAGTTTGACTTTCAAGGTCATGACCTCAAGGTCAAGGTCAGTGTGGCTATTTTTAGAAAAATTTTGTCATCGTTCTAGCGCCAACATTTCTTCACCGATTTCAATATAACTTCACACAAATGTTTCTTATGACAATATCTCTAGCGAGTTCCACTTTCAAGGTCAAGGTCACTGTGGCTATTTTTAGAAAAACTTTGTCATCGCTCTAGTGCTTACATTTCTTCACCGATTTCAATTTAACTTCACACAAATGTTCCTTATGACAATATCTCTAGCCATTTCGACTTTCAAGGTCAAGGTCACAATCGCTATTTTTAGAAAAACTTTGTCATGGTGCTAGCGCTTACATTTCTTCACCGATTTCAGTATTACTTCACACAAATCTTCCTTATGACAATATCTCGTGCGATTTCGACTTTCAAGGTCAAGTCACTGTGGCTACTTTTAGAAAAACTTTTTCATCAGTCTAGCGACTACATTCCTTCACTGATTTCAATATAACTTCACACAAATGTTCCTTATGACAATACCTTGAGCGAGTTTGACTTTCAAGGTCAAGGTCACTGTGGCTATTTTTAGAAAAACTTTGTCATGGCTCTAGCGCTTACATTTCTTCACCGATTTCAGTGTTACTTCACACAAATGTTCCTTATGACAATATCTCGAGCTTTTTCGACTTTCAAGGTTAAAGTCACTGTGGCTATTTTTAGAAAAACTTTGTCATCGCTCTAGTGCCTTTATTTATTGATGGATGTTAATAGAACTTCACACAAATGTTTCTTATGATAATATCTCGAGTTGCTTTGACTTTCAAGGTCATGACCTCAAGGTCAAGGTCACTGTGGCTATTTTTAGAAAAACTTTGTCATCGCTCTACCGCCCACAATTATGATTGTATTATAACTTCACACAAAATATGCTTATGATAATATCTTGAGCAAGATCTACTTTCGCGGCCATGGCCTCAAGAGTCAAGTCAAGGTCCCTATGACTTTTTTAGAGAAATATTGTCATCACACTAGAACCTACATTAATTGATGGATTTTTAAACAAACTTTACACAAATGTTGCATATGATAATATCTCAAGCAAGTTGGACCTTTGCCTTTTCAGTGTTTTCCACACACGATGTTGTCTTGTGCGAGGGGATTTGTATCGCATGCGATGCCTTGTTTATGAATGGCATTTGGCGGGGCATCCGTGCCCTATGGACACTTTTTCTAGTTCTTACCATAATCGACACTGTCGAACGCGACAAATAAGTTCTAGAAAGGGTTATCCTTTGGAAGCAAGGAATACACCACAGAACGGGAAAATATGGAGTGTACAGACTGATCTAGATGACTAGGTCCTACTTATCTTATCCCACCCAAGGAGCAAGGATTGTATAACAAACAGTACCAGGCCGGGTTTCATGGGCTAGGCAATTACATTAAAGGTGACCTGGTTTCCGTGAAATTAAAAAAGTGAACACCCTGGATAAACCCATGAGTGTGAAAATGGCCGTTGTGGGGGAGTGGGAATAATCTACTTGTTGGATTGGCTTGTCTGCAATAATACATAAATTATATCTTGAATTTCAATTGCGTCATGGCAAGTAAAAAAATGTTTTCGGACATTTGCACAGAGCAACGACAGATCAGTAGGTGTACCTTGAGAGCCTGGGCAGTTCTCGCTAGAGAGAGAGACAGAAAGAAAAAGATAATCTTAGCAACCACACCCGTCGGTTTCCATCACGATAACAATAGAGAATCTTACATGAGTGTTCCTGTATTATTGAATTTATTGAACGAGTTGATTTGGTTGATTTGTGGTTTAACGTCCCCGTCAATGCTGTAAAGGTCATTTTGGAGACGTTGCTTCCAATTTTGTGGGACTTTTATCCGACATTGAGATGAAATGACATCTCAAGCCCTGTCGTCCAATGAAACCAATAGGGTTTAATAGCATGGACGGTCCGCCTCGCACCGCGGTTTCTGGACAGGCTTAGATCCTCTTAGCGGTTTACCAGTACTAGTGTGCGGGCCGGATTCAGCTCTGCGTGGAAGCATCAAGCAGCCCATATATTTCTTCAAGCCCCTATGGGCGGGGGCCATTTAACGAGTTGAGGAAAAGGGATAAAAATGCGAGGCTTTGCCGAGCATTTTATCCCTTTCCCTCAACGAGATTAATAAATTCAATAATACATGAGCCAGAATGCAATATTCTATTTATCATATGAAATTTAAAACATTTTATTCACGATTGTTTACAAAAATGTCATTATTCCGCCATTAGTTAACGCGACGTCGTTAAGGACGTCGTACATGTAACGTTACGGAGCGTATATAGCTAATTTGGATATTTATAATCCACTAGTGGATTATCGAAAATAATACATGGCGTTATTACACTCTCAGACGCGACGTCATATGATAAATAGCTTTCCCTTTATAAAGAAAAGCTGGGTTCATTGCAGTCGAATTTCAATACCTCGAACATTTTGAAGCTGTGAAAATTTGTTCTAGACGGATAGTTCTAGCGACAGAGGGTTAATCAACTCAAGTCATGGTTCATAGAAGGGAGATACAGTGAAAGTCTGCTGTTAAGACAACCTCAATTAAGTCTAGTTCTGATTTTAAGCCATATTTTAAAGGCTTCTGTTATTCTTCCTTCCTGTTTTTTTCACACCAATGTTCTCTAGTAAGAGACTACCTTTGGGACTGTTTGAAGAAGTATATGGGCTGCATGATGCTTCCACGCAGAGCTGAGTCCGACCTCACACGAGTACTAGTAAACCGCTTAGACGATCTAAGCCTGCCCAGGCAAAGAGGGGCGAGTCGGACCGCCCTTGCCTATAAACCCTATTGGTTTCATTGGGTGACAGGGCTTGAGATGTCATTGCATCTCAATGTCAGGTAAAAGTCCCACAAAATTGGAAGCAACGTCTCCAAAATTACCTTTATAGTGTTGACGGGGACGTTAAACATCCAATCAAACAAAATAAGCTTTTGGGACTGTTCTCTGGTAAGAGACCACTTTCGGGACTGTTAAAAAGTGGTCTTAAAAGGTCTTTAACACCACTTTTGGACAGTCAGAAATCCGATATAAAAATACCTAAAATTATGATTATTAAAAATATTTCAGTCATTCGTTCTATGTGGTTCTGCCCTAATTGTCTTCTAGAAAAGATCACCTTTGTGACTGTTCAAAAGTGGTCTGAAAGGTATCTTTAGAACAGTCCCAATGGTGGTCGTATTATATGAATTTTACTGTATTTTCGAGTTTCTTTAAAATAAAGACATAGTGCGTTTTTATTAAAATGCCTCGTTTAGGCGGTTTGTGTGGGTAAAAGCAGTATACATTTTCAATATCAATATATCAAAATTATCCATATTTTTTTGCGAATATATTTATATCTGTAGTTATCGGAATTATGTCCCAGGAACTAGGGCATGAGTTCGAAACAGCCGTGGTAAACGAGCCATCGGTGTTCGAACCATCGAAGTTACATGGTATTTTTCCTCAAAACTTTTATCATTAACCTGTGCAGATATACATTTCGTGCATTACTCAAAGAAATAAACATTTAAACTAAAACCTTGATTGTGGCTACCCGTTTTAACCGCCTCAGTGAGGTGGTTCGTGTGAGATTAAGAAAAATATCACATTTTCTCAAACCACAATGCCAACCTTACAGCTTTGAAAGAAAGCCCCCTAATCACAATAATAATCCATCACGAAAACACGCCTATATAATTTTGAGCTCCTTGAACCCGCCTTTACAAGGGGTAACCCTTATTTTTCTTATTTCTGCTGTAAAATATAAATTGTGAGTACTCGTTAGAACCGCTTCAATGAGGCGGTTCTAACGAGTAACCAAAATCCATATATTTTGAGCAGAGATAAGAAAAATATCATAGTTTTTATGGCTCCGCAAAATTTTTGCGTGGTGCCTATAGTTAAACCTGCCGGTCTGTCAGTCCGTACGTTCGTCCGTCCGTCCATTTTTTTCTTAATAATTAACAAACCTTCGAACGCATCTGCCTCAAACTTTAAATGTAAGGTCACAACACCACTCATTAAGCAAACACACCTATACAAATACACTGCCACCTTTATCGCCGAAAAAAATTAAAATTTTATGATAAAAAATTGTGATATTTTTCTTATTTCTGCTCGAAATATAGATTGTGAGTACTCGTTAGAACCGCCTCATCGAGGCGGTTTTAACGAGTACCCACAATCTATATTTAAGAGCAGAAATAAGAAAAATAAGGTATACCCCCGGAAACCCTAGTTTTACTATATAAAAGTGGGGTTCAAGGGGGTCTCAATTATATAGGCGTGTTTGCGTGTCGCAATTATATAGGCTTGTTTGCGTGATGACACGATTCCATGGCAAGTTATGTAACTCTAGTTACAATATTGAGTCATGGCCCCGTCGGCGTTGAAAAATTCTAAATTTCAGCGTTTTTCGTCGTTTTCATCATAATTTCAAAACAGTTATAGATATTCAAATGTAACTTGCTTTACTTGTTGGCAGTGATAATGCACACATGTAGCTAAGGGCAACAATTCTAGATAAATAAATTTTGACTTATGCCGTCTGTCTGTCCAGATGTGTTCATGATTTTGTCGCACCTGTTTTAGCAGGGTGCGATATAGGCGTCCGGTTTTTCGTCCGTGCGTCCGTTCGTCGATGCGTTCGTCTGTTCATCTGTTAACATTTACGTCGAGGTTCATCATTTACGTCAGTTTTTATTTAATTTAACTACAAACCACAGCTACCATCAAACCTTACATGAAATATCTCCCTGATCTTCTGACTTCAAAGGCACCTTGACCTGGTGACATTGACCTACATTTTGCGCTCCAGTGACTTTTACCATTATGTCGCAGTTTGTATTGTAATCAACTAAAAAAACTTAACAACCATCAAATCTTTCATGAAAAATATGTCTGAGCTCCTGACTAGGTCGGCGCTTTGAGTGGTGACCTTGACCTATATTTTACGCTCCAGTAACTTTGACAAATATTTCGTCGATGTTCCAGATCTTCGCAAATAAAAGGCGTACAGCCATCAAATTTTGCATAGTGCTTCTCCTAGATGTACTGACTCTGCGGATAGCTTGAGCCAGTGACCTTGACCTATATTTTACGCTCCGGTGACTTTGACACATTTTACGTCGAAGTGCCAGATTTACTCAAATAAAAGGCCCACAGCCATCAAATCTTGCTTAGTGTTTCTCCTAGATGTACTGACTCTGCAGGTGCCTTGACCCGGTGACCTTGACCAATTTATTACGCTCAAGTGACGTTGACACAATTTACGTCGATGTTTCAGATCTCCTAAAATTAAAGGCCTACGACCATCAAATCTTTCATAGTGTTTCTCCTAGACGTATTTACTATGCAGGTACCAGGTGACCTTGAGCTTTATTTTACGCTCCAGTAACTTTGACAAATATTACATCGATGTTCCAGATCTGCTCAAATAAAAGGCGTACAACCATCACATTTTACAGAGTCCTTCTCCTTTATGTACTGCCTCTGCTGGTACCTTGAAAGGTGAAATTGATCTATATTTTACGCTCCGGTGACTAGAACACAGTTTACGTCGAAGTTCGAGATCTCCTTAAATAAAAGGACCACAGCCATCAAATCTCGCATAGTGTTTCTCCCAGATTTACCTACTCTGCGGGTACCTTGACTCGGTGACCTGGACCTATATTTTACGCTCAATTGACCTTGACACAATTTACGTCTCCTAAGATTAAATGCCTTCGACTATCAAATCTTGCAGATTGCCCCTAGATGTACTTACTCTATAGGTACCATGACCCGGTGACCTTGACCTATATTTTACGCTAAAGTGACTTTGACACAATTTACGTCAATGGTCCTGATCTCCTCAAATAAAAGGTCTACAACCATCAAATCTTTCAGAATGATTCTCCTAGATGTACTCTAAAGGTACCTTGACTCGGTGACCTTGACCTATATTTTACGCTCCAGTGACTTTGACACATTTTACGTCGAAGTTCCAGATCTCCTCAAATGAAAGGCCTACAACCATCAAATCTTCCATGTGTGATTTAAGGTTTAACGTCCCCTTCAACACTGTATAGGTCATTTTGGAGACGTTGCTTCCAATTTTGTGGGACTTTTACCCGACATTGAGATGAAATTGCATATCAAGCCCTGTCGCCCAATGAAACCAATAGGGTTTATAAGCATGGACGGGCCGACTCGCACCTTTTTTCCTTGGCAGGTTTAAATCCAACAAGCTGTTTACCAGTACTCCTGTGCGGGTCGGTTTCAGCTCTGCGTGGAAGCATCATGCAGCCCATCTATTTCTTCAAGCCCCGTTGGGCAGGGGCGTAAAAATCTTCCATAATGCTTCTCCTAGATGTACTGACTCTGCAGGTACTGTGACCTGGTGGCCTTGACCTATAGTTTACGTCCAAGTGACTTTGACACATTTTACGTCGAAGTTCCAGATCTCCTCAAATAAAAAGCCTACAACCATCAAATCTTGCATAATGGTTCTCCTGGATGTACTGACTCTGCAGGTACTGTGACCTGGTGGCCTTGACCTATAGTTTACGTTCATGTGACAGTTTATCACAATATCCGTCAGTGCGCCTGATCTTCTCAAATAAAAGGCCTGCAACCACCAAATCTTGCATAGTGCTTCTCCTAGATGTACTGACTGTACATGTACCTTGACTTGGGGACCTTGACCTATTTTTCGCACTCCATTGACTTTTACACATTTAAGGTCGACGTTCCATACCTTCTTAACTATAAGGCCTACAACCACCAAACCTTTGCATACTGCTTTTCCTGACTCTGCAGGTACCTTGACCTGGTGTCCTTGACCTGTATTATGCACTCTAGTGACTTTAACATATTTTACGTCAATGTTCAGTATGTATAGGATAAATGACCGACAGCCACCAAACCTTGCATAGTGCTTCTCCTCGATGTACTGATTTGGCACGTACCTTAACCTGGTAACCATGGCCTATATTTTTTGTCCAGTTTAACATCAACTATCAACTGCTAAGAATGAATACATATTTAATTGTCGCTCGTGTGACTTTTGTCCCCAGTAGGTGCCATACCAACTTCTGCGGAATTCTTGTTTCTTAATAAGTTACAAACCATTAGACGCATCAGCTTAAAACTTTAAACATAAGGTCACAACAACAATACACAATTTCATGGCAAGTTATGTAACAATATTATTTTAGTTATGTCCCTTTGAAAAATTCAAAATATCAAAATTGTCATCTTGTTTCCGTCATAATTTCAAAACTGTTATAGATATCTCAGTGAAAATGTTTTTTATTTCTTATTTCTAGTTTAAATATAGATTGTGAGTGCTCGTAAGAACCGCTTCAGTGAGGCTGTTCTAACGAATACCCACAACCTATGTTTTGGAGCAAAGTATGAAAAATGATGACAGCCGATTAAACAACACATTTCTCTACATTTCTACATTAAGTCGTGTTAATAGGTGTGTTCATTGCACGAAGGACAGGGGTGTACATTTTTTATTCTTATTTCTGTTCAAGCACATAGGTTATGGGTACTCGTTAGAACCGCCTCTTGTGGCGGTTGAGGCGGTTCTAACGAGCAGAAATAAACATAGATAAGAAACAATGAAAGAGTTCACAAAGTCACATGGACATTTTATCCCCGTGGTCCCATGGACTTGACATTGCAATAATATTCACTAAGCAAAGATCAGTGAGTGAGTTTGTTTGTTTGATTTGAGGTTTAACGTCCCCATCAACACTGTAAAGGTAATTTTGGAGATGTTACTTCCAATTTTGTGGGACCTTTACCCGACATTGAGATGAAATGATATCTCAAGCCCTGTCGCCCAATGAAACCAATAGGGTTTATTAGCATGGATGGTCCGACTCGTGCGCACCGCTTTGCCTGGGCAGGCTTAGATCCTCTAAGCGGTTTACGTGTGCGGGTCGGATTCAGCTCTGCGTTGAAGCATCATGCAGCCCATATACTTCTTCAAGCCCCGATGGGCGGGGGCTGATCAGTGAGTGAGTGAGTGAGTGAGTGAGTGAGTGGGTGAGTGGGTGGGTGGGTGGGTTGGTGGGTGGGTGGGTTGTGTGTGTGTGTGTGTGTGTGTGTGTGTGTGTGTGTGTGTGTGTGTGTGTGTGTGTGTGTGTGTGTGTGTGTGTGTGTGTGTGTGTGTGTGTGTGTGTGTGTGTGTGTGTGTGTGTGTGTGTGTGTGTGTGTGTGTGTGTGTGTGTGTGTGTGTGTGTGTGTGTGTGTGTGTGTGTGTGTGTGTGTTTTACGTCCCACCAACAGCTAAGGTCATGCTGAGGCGGGACCTCTGTTTAAAGACGCGAAAGTCTGGGGAAGCCCGGGATAGATCCTGGGATCCCTGGTTTACAAGGCTTGTAGCGTAACCTCTACACCACGGAGACTTCTTTGCGGCCCTCAGTTAGACACGGCCCTTCACAGTTGCGACATGACTTTTAGCAGAATTGGGTACCATTACGAAAACACGCCTATACAAATAAATAGTAAATTTTACCGCAGAAAATCGAAAATTTTAAGATGAAAAAATTATGATATTTTTCTTGTTTCTGCTAAAATATAGATTGTGGGTACTCGTTAGAACCGGCTTGTCGAGGCGGTTCTAACGAATACCAACAATCTTTATTTTAGATCAGTAATAAGAAAAATAAGGTTTACCCTTGTAAACTGCAGTTTTACTATATAAAAGTGGGGTTCAAGGGGGTCATAATTATATAGGAGTGTTTTTTCGTGATGAAAAAGCACTTACATGTAATAATAACCCAGTAACCTGACCTTGTGTTTTGTCCCTGCAATGTAATATTGGATAGCATCTTTATTCTTATCCTAATTCTCGAGGGGGTAGTTCACTATAGATGTACAGATAGCGTGACTTTTTGTTTCTTTTCACCTTGAGGGGCTTCTTCTAATCAGTAGAAACAACCTTTAATTTCAGGGCGAAATAAAAATATTTTTAATGACCCCTAAATACTTGATTAATTTCATTTGACAAGTCTATTCAAACAGTACATGTATACAATCTATACAAGTCCCTTTCAGACCATATAAATTTGAGGTTTAAGATCCCCGTCAACACTATTTAGGTCATTCTGTAGACTTTGCTTCCAATTTTGTCGGACTTTTACCCGACATTGAGATTTAATGACATCCCAGTCCCTGCCGCCCAGTGAAACTGATAGGGTTTATATGCACGGGCGGCCCGACTCGCGCCGCTAAGCGGGTTTGTGGTCAGTTTCAGCTCTGCGTGGAAGCATCATGCAGCCATGTCCTCAATGGGCTGGGGCAACTCGAAACGGTTTACAAGCAGGTTTAGCAGCCAAATCTACTTCTCCAAACCGAAAATAGTTTTAACCAATATTTGAAAAATGGGAGAAATGTACGTCAATGGCGCTTATTATTATTATTGTTTATTTATTTATTTATTTATTCATTTGTTTCGTAGTTCTTTGACATTTCGTCGCACTTTGGAGCGTCATTGCGATAACACATCCTTGCGAAATAGTGCATTCTTTCATATCTCCAAAATGGTGAAATTTCTCATGAAAAATTGTGATTTTTTTTTCTTATTTCTTCTCCAAACAAAGTTGTTGGTGCTCGTTAGAACCGCCTCATTGAGGCGGTTCTAACGAGTACCCACAACCTTTGTCTTGGAGCAGAAATAAGAATATATTCCCCCGTAAAACCCAGTTTCTCTATATAAAGTGGGGTTTGGTGGGTCTTCATTTTACAGACTTGTTCACGTGATGGTCAAGCGAAATGTGTCGCTATATTTCTTACATGTACACAATTTAGATATCTTATTCATGGAATGAAATTTAAGCGTATACGAGCCGCGCCGAGCAAAACGGTGTCTTCGGAATCATCCAGTCAGTGTTGATACATATCAGTCTGTGCTTATGCAGAACCATACTGGGCGCACTGCTGCTTTCCATAGAAAACACTTGGCTATATTAAAGCGCCTATCAGGCAGCGAAGGCTCCGTCCGGACTGCGCTTATGCACAGTCCGATCTGAGTCTTCGCTGCCCGCAGCTATGGTACCTCATTAATGACAATATTTTTGCGGCGAGGGTTAGACTGAATGGAGCGTTTCAATATTTACTTGTATACAATGAAAAACTATATACATTTCCTAATCCGCACTTTGAACCTATTCAACTGTTGCCATTGTGTCCGGCTTTTATACAAGAGATCACGACACTGTTGGTGAACCGTGTCTTCTATTTTTTGCATTTTACCGGTCGCTTATTTATGTTCTTCTCTCTAGACCCATATTTTATATGGTGAAAAATGAAATTAAATCGATGCAGTGCACTGGTGGGTTAAATGTCCCCCTTCTGAAAGTCTTCCTCGGAGGTTAAGATGTATCGGCAGATAGATAGATGTCTGAGTGTGGGCTTTCAAACTGGTCCTGAACTGGAACTTTAGCCCTAAAATTCCTGTACAGTACTTAAACAGTGTAGACACTGGTCAGACGCGCGGCGTCTGATTTGGGTCTACACTGTTTGTCAAACCCAACACATGATTCTAGTACAGATTGTTACGCAACATTCTGAACTAATACAATAAGAAAAGTGGGGCTTTCGTGTCTCTGATGGGAGCTCTAAATTGTATCGACCTTCACTTCTATTTTCCCACAAAACACAGTTACCTGGATTTACCTGGGTCTACTACAAATCAGTTATGATCATGAGGACATCAGCATTAAAGAGCTTATGTTCTTAGTAACTTTGGGTCAATTGATAAATATCCTCGACCTCAAGCTCCCCTCATTCTTGTTTGTAGCCCCCGCCCACCCGGGCTTGAAGAAATAACTAGGCCGCATGATGCTTCCACGCAGAGCTGAAACCGACCCGCATACGAGTACAGGTAAACCGCTTAGAGGATCCAAGTCTGCCCAGGCAATGCGGTGCGAGTCGGCCCATCCATGCTTATAAACCCTATTGGTTTCACTGGGCGGCAGGGCTTGAGATGTCATCTCAATGTCGGGTAAAAGTCCCACAAAATTGGAAGCAACGTCTCAAAAATCTTTAGAATCTAAGTAAAAAGTAAAGTTGGCATGGTTACACAAGATATGCCATGCACATCTGTAACTCTGGGTATACACAATCTACGCTAAGCAAGAGCCTCAATGAGGCCGTTCAATCGATCTTGGAACGCCAAAATGAGTAATATTCTGCTAAAAGATGCCATTTTTTAAGCCAGGACCAGTTGTTCAAAACTGACTTAGTCGTTGGTCAACGTATCGTTAACACTTTGATAATTTTGTTTTGCAAATAAAGCTTGTATATTTGCTAATAATATGTGAGTAGATTTTGAAAAGACAAAAGCTATCCGCATTTATAAAAGCAGAATTTTCTGGACGTAAAAAATAGCTTTGTTTCCACTGTCAAACTGATAAAAAATGGTCCGTAGGTAGGAGAAACATTTTTTTTTTATTTTTTCATTTTTTCTCCCGAAAAAAATCAGGATCGGGCCTGTATTTTTAAGACTTTTGTTTTTGTACATGTTTTTGTTAATAAAATTGCCACGTTAAGACTTGCACTGTATATTGTGCTCAAACAAGTCAGCTCTCATTACGATAACTAACCCGTACGACATAGTGCATTTTTCTCATCTCCAAAATGGCTACTTTTCTTATGAAAATCCTTGATTTTTTTCTTATAAATACTCATAACATAGGTTGTGTGTGCTCGTTAGAACCGCCTCATTGAGGCGGTTCTAACGAGTACCCACAACCTATGTCTTAGAGCAGAAATAATAAAATTAATGAATACCCCCGTAAATCCAAGTTTTCTCTATATAAAGTGGGGTCTTCATTTCACGGACTTGTTCACGTGATGTTATTTTGGAAGGTACTTAATGCAAAAAGCTATATACAAAAATGTTTTTAAAACGCGAAATTATTATGGGAAAATGCAAAGACGACACTGGGTAGGGTCGGATATTGAAGATCGTATTATATAGGGTCTGGGTTTTATTTTTTATTTGGTCCTTTTATTGATACTGAAAATAGTAGAGTCGGGGTTGGGGCATCTGAAGCAGACTTCCGTCTGGGGTCGAGTTAGTGGAAACACGGCTATTTTTATAAGGCCTTAGAAATAGTACTTGCTTGATAATTACAATCACTAACAAGTCCGTTAAGCTAACACGATGGGCCCGGAAGGATTTTATTTAAATATCTGAAATTATATTAGCTTTGTCTGATTTTATCATTGGCGAACAACTAAAGTGCTGACCAGACAGCGCATCAGCACTTTAGTGTTTGCTGTTTAGAAAGTACAATACCAGGGCCCAGCAGACACTCAACGCTAAAACAAGTTCGATATTTAAATTGGCCCCGTCAAGCGATTTTGGTACTTATCGCCTATGCGAGCAGCGAAGATTCAGGCGAGCCTGCGCATCCGCGCAGTCTCGCCAGAACCTTCGCTGCTCGCTCATACAAGCAGTGAATCAAGAGGAACCTTCAGACAGAAAGCCATATCCCTGGCCCTTCTGAATGGCTGGGCATGCGCAGTTTAAATCTGTCATGATGGAATGCTCGATGACACAAATTCGCTTGGCGGGGCTCAAATAATAGAGATCAAACTTCAACTTCTTAATTTAAATTTTATTCAAATTTGATACAAAGTTGAATCAACGCTGTGCGCCTGCAAGGTCTACTTTCTCTTTTACTTGTTCGTGTATTTGTTTTGTTTGATTTTGGAGATTAACGTCCCCGTCAACACTGTATTGGTCATTTTGGAGACGTTGCTTCCAATTTTGTGGGCCTTTTATCCAACATTGAGATGAATAAAGCCCTGTCGCACAATAGGGTTTATAAACATGGACGGTCCGACACCCACCGCTTTGTCGGGACAGGCTTAGATCCTCTAAACGGTTTACAGTACTCGTGTGAGGTCGGTTTGAGCTCTGCGTGGAAGCATCAAGCAGCCCGTCTGTTTCTTCAAGTCCCGATGGACAGGGGCCGGTTGGTTCGTGTAGTTGAGGCTGCTTGGTTGAGTCCTCCCTGAACAGAAATTTTCTTATGACTTAGATCATGTTATCTCGCACGGGCGTGTCATCTTAATGATAGTAATTATCTCATTCCGCTGCAAGCGCAACTGCAGAATTATCAGTGCGCTGAGGTTAACAAAATCACAGAATGATAATGCAAGATTACCCGTTGAAGTGTTCTCTTCCTGCACGTTAAATCATGGATGCACATATATTTTTAATCTTAAGAGCAACTTTCGGTGCCGACACCGGAGAAAAAGGGTTCTTAGCATTCTCCGATATGTGTTCCTCTCAAATTTCTACAGTCATTCTTTTCCCGCCGCTGAATCAAGAAGGGTAGTTGTTAGTCTCTGGTTATAGCATGTGCACCGTACTGGTTAATCGCTTATTTATGAATCTATCAAGGAAAAGAGCGGTAAGGTAAATGACCTGGCTCACTATGACCTTTCCATTGTTGATTTGTTCGTGAACACAGAAAGAAAGAACGTTCTTCATATGCGCATGCGCGACCACTTATGGGCAATGCGCATGGTGTTTGCTCGAGCGAAGCTACCTTTATGTCTCTATTACATGTTAATGATCCGCAAAGGCTCTGATGAAACTACGCGCATGCGCACGACTCGCCTGAGCCTTTGCTGGTCGCCTTTGTGGTTATTATCCTTTCCTCATAGACTGACTCGTTTAATGGAATTTTCGATTCAGGTAGTTAAGCCCAGAAAAAAAACCTTGTACACTCCACAGTTTTCAGTTCTCTGTTTGTTTGATTTGATGTTTAACGTCCCCGTCAACACTGTAAAGGTAACTTTGGAGACGTTGCTTCCAATTTTGTGGGACTTTTTCCCCACATTGAGATGAAATGACATCTCAAGCCCTGTCGCCCAATGAAACCAATAGGGTTTATTAGCATGGACGGTCCGTCTCGTACCGCGGTTCCTGGACAGGCTTAGATCCTCTAAGCCGTTTACCAGTACTAGTGTGCGGTCCGGATTCAGCTCTGCGTGGAATCATCATGCAGCCAATATATTTCTTCAAGCCCCTATGGGCGGAGGCTTAGTTCTCTAATGTATTCCCAATGTTTCATCTTATTTTTTTTCCTTTTACGGCGGTAAGTCTATAATGTATTTTATAGCCTTGTTTTCGTAATGAACCCCAGTTTGCTCTATAAAAGGTGGGGATTTATGGGGTGTTCATTTCTTTTTTAACCTGATTTCCAGCCTACTTCCATTGTTTACATGTATCGACCCACAAGTGCTGCCAGTGCTTTGATTAGAAATATGCACCAGCTAGTTCTTAGCCTTGTGTAAGGCTAATCGTCAGTGAACCGAACCAAAATCAGCTCAAAATCTTTACACGTATATGAATTATAGAATCTTCCACAAAATAGAGTGGGGCAAGTCCATTTCTAATCGAAGGTGTCTGCTTAATTGCATTAATTGTAAGTTTTGGAGGAATTCTTGCACGCCAGGCAAACTGTGTGGACCTCGATGAAACGCCGCGCTCTTCATCGACTCACCTGTGCCTACTCAGTTTGTCAGTGCCCATATTTTGGATGCTAGGCATATCCTGGTTTAAACAAATTTTTCTCTATCGTTCAGAACTGTGTTTTGGAATTTTCTTGCTTTAAGGGGAATAGGAAATCTGGCAGATTTTTCCCCGCTATTTTTCAAAGGGAGACAACTTTTGGAACTTCCTCTTCGCTTTTTTTAAAATCCCACAGAAAAAGGGGGCTCGACTCTTAAAGGAAAGAATTTGCTCCTCAGGAGCAAATTCTTTCCTTTAAGAATTGACCCCTTTTGAAATGGGAGACAAAAATACTTTTGCAAGAGTTGCCTCCCCTGAAGGTATACCCATTCCTTTTCAGCCGTATCACACATCAGTGATAAAGATGCACATTTTTCTTTTGCAAATGGAAAACATCAGTCGAGCGATAGAGCATGGGTCGTGTCATTCACTGCCTACACAACCTAACATCAGTCGGTAAGAAACGTAATTTCTGAAACTCTGCGTAATCGCGACCGGCCCCGATAGCTCAGTTGGTAGAGTGACCGCTCCGGGGAACGGGAGGTCACGGGTTCGATCCCGGGCCGCGACATACCAAATTCGTTAAAAATGGAACTAGCTGCTCCTCGCTTGGCACTCAGATTTACGGGGTAGAGCTAGGACTGGTCGACCCAGTGTCACGATATTGCGACTGGGTGTGGTACCATGTAATGTGTCTGGTACATGATACTTCAGTGAGGCAGCACTATAAAAGTGAGCATTGAGCTCCCTGTCGCAACCAGACACCGTCGTGATATTGCTTAAAAACTGTTGAAAGCGACGTTAAACCCGAATTCACACACACACTCTGCATAATCGTAAGGGGCGCCCTTTTACTATTTTTTCCCTATTTATAGATATCAATAATTATTAATGGATATCCGTAATTCGAATTATGGATATACATAACTATTTATGGATATCAATAATTATTTATGGATATCCATATTTCGAATTAATGACATCCAAAATTCGAATTATGGATATCCATAACTCGATCTGAATTATGGATATCCATTATTCGATTATGGATATCTATAATTCGAATTATGGATATCCCTAATCAGTCGAATTATGGATATCATATCCATAATTCGAATTATGGATATCGATAAATCGAATAATGCTTAGCCATAATTCAAAATATGGATATCCATAATTCAGCCCCATTTATAGATATCCATAATTCGATTTACGGATATCCTCAATTCGAATTATGGATATCCATAAAACAACGGAATAATTGATATCAATATTTTGATTTATTGATATCCACAATTGATATCCATAAATCGCTCTTAATTAATGATATCCATAATTCGATATATGGATATCTATAATTCGAATTATAGATATCCATTATTCAGCTGATTTATGGATATCCAAAATTCGAATTATGGATATCCATAAATCGAATTATGGATATCTATAAACATGGATTAAGTAGTAAAACGGTACCCTGTATAATCGGCAGTCATAATTCCAGAGTAGTGAGACACAAACTCAATTTAGTGCCAATGTTCCACATGTCTCCTTAGAGACATACGATTTTGACGCATACTTGTTAGAATTGCTTCACTGAGGCAGTCGAGCTCGTTGTCCCTGTCGGACACGCGTCTGAATGGTGGACATGTGTTCGTAGGTTC